>JANHFL010004842.1:23211-44490 GCA_032468155.1 Oxyrhabdium leporinum
AAGATACTAGATTGTGCAGAAATGGATAGATTGACATTGAAAATTAAACAGAAAGAAGATGTAGAATATTATCAAACGTGAAATCTATTTTACCAGTGGTTGGAAAAAAGGGGTGGAGATTAAGAATGTAAATTTGTATTGTTAAGCACATTAAATACCCAGACAACATGATGTTTATTAAGCACTAAGAAATGTATTTAATAGAAAATCAATTGAAAAACAAAGAAACAGGCAGGAACCAATAGATCTCAAACTTTCAGCCCGTACTCAGTTCACCTATCCATTTTATTACTGAGCTCAGCAGCCCAGGATCTATTTTGCGCGACTTCATCAACTGGTTAGTCCAAGCTAGTGGAGATTGCAGAATTTCTGCTAGGTGAGGACATGGGCAGCCGTTCTCCATGCAGATAAGTGCAGTCCTGATCCGGGACTCTGTGCCTGATGAAATGGCTACAACCCTCTTCCACATGACCACTGCTTGTAGCAATGTATGGGTCTCTGTCTCCCCAGTCAAATCCAGGCCATGACTGGAAAGGAGAGAGGCATCCAGGTTCATGGCAGAAACAGCTCTCTTCACTGGAGCTTTGGGGAAGCAGCTCTCTTTCTGGGCAGAGAACAAAGTTGCCAGGCTCCCCAGCAGGGATGGGAAGGCCCATCGTTTCAGCTGAGGATGGCATCACACGGCTGCCACTTCCATTCCCCAAGTCAAGGTAGTCTGAAGATGGTGCATGATTTTTTGGGATTCATAGGTGCTGAGAGCAAATCAAGGCCACAGTCACATGGAAAGCTTCACAACCAGCACATGATGACTTCCTTGCCAGTCACAAAGTGATTGTGCCAAGGGCTTCAAGAGACCCACAGCTGACTCAAGAATAAATCAGCTGTGGGACCTAATGGATACCTAATCCAGCATCCTGAGATGAAGCACTGATCCTGGAGTGTGGCAAAGACTGCAGGAAGAGGTACCCCAAATTCTTACCTCCTCGATCACTGATGATGTTACCTAGTTTGTATAATGAAACATCTGCAAGAAAACAACCAAGCTCAGAGAGCATCAATCCTGAGCTACAAATATTCTCCTTTATTGGTTCTTGCCTCCCCATCAGGTAAAATGTAAGAAGGAAGGAACTGAAAAAAAGAAAGATGACATCAGCAGAGCCTATGTTGCAGCTGTATCTCTGCAGATTACATTGATTGATTGATTGATTGATTGGTCACATTTACGTGGCCATTCATGATTCCACTTTACTGTATAGTCCCGACATGCATAAACCGAGCCTGCATTTCATTGGCAAAACTGACAGTCTCAACTGGTTTGATGTTTGAACTCCTTATAGCACCGTCAAGAGAACTGTCAGAGATTGAAATATTTACCGGTATTTTTCAGGGGATATTCAGCTCTATGTAGATTTATGTTAAAATATTCATGGATCTTCCTTCCACATTTATTTTTTATTGATTTGCCAATGGAAACCTTTGTCCCATATTCAGTTTATCAACCTGACAGCGCCATGTCAGTAACCTCTGATGGAGTGCTTTAATCTCTTCCTTTTCCAGCTCGCCCCCATCCCCTCGCTCTCGCTCTCTCTTACGGGTAGAGGCTCCTTTGCTTTGCTTCACATGGCAGGCATCCTTTTTTCTCTCAGCCCGGCCTTTGGATTGATCAACCTGCCCAGGGTGAGTGGCTGTGCTCCAAAAGGGACATTTTTTTCTGATTTTGCTAAGCACAAGTTCTTTGCTTGCAGATTTGCAGGGAGCGGCTCTCTTTACTTTCTCTCCTTCTCCAAGCCCACTTCAGTCTGTCTCAGGATCTGATCTATGGAGCTGGGGGGGAGGAAGGGAAGAGGGCAAAAAGGCAGAGAGGACAGAGGGAAAGGAAGTGAAGGACCCCACTAGACAGGGGTCACCCAGAAGGACTTTGGAGCTCTTTATGCACACGGATGCTAGTCAAGGAAACTTTGTAAGAGAAGAGAGACCTCTGTTTCTTCCCTGTCATCTTCCATGCATTGTTCTTCCCTGCAGATCCGTGTCTGGCAGGCGCAAGGACAGAACAGGAGAACAGGAAGCCCAAAAGGCCAGCAGCACATTCCTGCACAGAACAGGAGAACAGGAAGCCCAAAAGGCTAGCAGCACATTCCTGCACAGTCTGTGGAACCTGTGGGCAGAGCTCATTTCTGCAGATGGAAGAAGCTCTTGAAGGAGAGAAGTGCTACTAGCTGTTTAAGAATAATGCATTTAAAGCATTTAAGTAGTGGGTGAGGGCTTGATCGCATGGGAATATTGTGTCCCCTGCAGGGGTGGGCTTCAATTTTTTTAGCGGTTCTCTGCCCTAATGACTGGCTGGGTGGGAGTGGCTGGGTGGGGATAGCTAGATGGGCATGGCCAACTCTGTTAATCTGTTAAATGTGAGAAAAACTGGTAAAGTTGTTCCCTGCCACTAATTTCAGTGAGGGGAGAAACCTGCAACATCAATTTTTAAAAATGGTTTGGTTTAAGCATGGAATTCCAAGCAGAACAAAGCTGCCATTTTGAGTGTAAAATAGTTCTTAGCAAAAGTATTTAAAAGCCCATTACTGTAGCTTTGCAAGAACAAAAGGCTGGCTCAGTCCTTCATGACCCATTAACAAAAGTTAAATGACACAACATTTGTCAAAACAGATATTGACTGAACAAAACCATACATTCATTTTTATCACAGAGATTCAACAATGACATTTGTAATTTCTCCAATTTTAGCATATTCTCTTAATTTAATTCTATGCTTTAAATAAGTGTTCTGAAATAACATACAATTAATATACAATTAGTCATAGTAATACCGAAATATTTCACTTTTTTCCCAATCTAGTTTTTTTCCCCAACATATCTCTTTGCTCTTTCATCGTCATATTTTTATTAAAATTGTTCTATCATTATTCATTTTAAATCCAAATGCACTGAATGCATCAATTTTTATATTAATATAAAATATTAATATAAAAATTATATTTTATATTAATATTAATTTCTCCGTTAATATTTCAATTCCTTCCAATGAATTTCCTGAATTATCACCAAATCATTGGAAAATACCCATAACTTATGTCTCCCTTTTAATCCTTACTTCAGTATTTGTTTTGTCTTTTCTTACGGTATGTGTCTATCCAATACTTCCAGAGCTAAGATGAATAATAACAGTGACAAGGGACATCCTTGTATCATCCCATTCTATAGCTCAAAAACTTTCGTTAATTTTTATTTTATTTATTTGTCCTTTTTGTGAATTATAGATTGACTTTACCCATATAATTAAATTCTAACCAAAGTCCGTACCTTCCAAAGTTGACAATTAGTAGTTTTTTTATAGCTTCAAACTGTTTTTGTTTAGTAACTTGTCCTTATCCTACAACGAGTGACAAAATGTAATTCTTCAGAATTTCAGGATTCATAAGAACAGAGAATGTAGCTTAACTTCACTAGGCCATATGTAAAAATAGCACTACTAAGTACCTTCAGGAAACATTTAAAACTTTTTAAAGGGCTGAGACATAAGTGTATCTGTCTTATAAATGTACTGTAGAGAATAAATATATTGCATAAAAATAAATATTTTTATGATTTATATTTCTTGTCTTCAGTGTAAAATCTCTTTTGGTGGTCCTATGGTATGATAAAAAAATATGTTCAACTATTCTCATTATTTGCTTTGCTAAGTTCAAGCTTCAGATAACATCATATTGCTTGTCTTCATAATTTTTAGTGGGGCTGCAAACCACATAAACCTTCTAAGTTATTTCTGCACTGCCAAAAGACATACAACTTTTGAGCATATTTATTTTCTTTATAAAATAACAGAACTCACATTAGGCAAAGAGAGATATTTATGACTCTTTACTTCCATCTAGTGATTGTCTGGATGTCTACAATTCAGGTAACTATGCTGACCAGTATTTTATTCTTCTAATATGAAAGCTGTATTCATGCACAAATGTTCTGTAGGCCCCACTGACTTTGGCTGAATTAAATATTCTTCACCAAGTGACTGCAGTCCATTATTATTTTATATAAAGACCTTGTCAGAAGAATAATTTGGGGTTCCAAGTCAAGCTGGGGTTGCACAAGAATAAATAAAAATGAAATTCAGGCAGCTGTGAGGAAAGGTGAATTATTTATTCGCCAAAGCAAAAAGGTTTGTCTATGGGGCCAGCTGCAGAGGAAATGGGATACAGAGGTGTTATTTGATAGGGGAGCTTGTCCTGGATATGAAATGTGTACGTGTTGCTTCTAGGGTGCCCCCTGAGAGATATGGGTGGGTGTAGGTACATGTCATCTATGATATTTATTCTTGTGAACATGCAGTTCCATTGTGAGACAGTTTTAATTAACTCTATTTGTGTTTACAGACCTTCTCCTTTGCTATGTGGATTAGGTCTAGGCAACTTATTTGGGGGTTTAAGGGGGTTTAAGTAAAATATTTTTCCTTGTTTTCTATTTTTACTTTATTAATTTAGCTTCAGCTTGACTGTCAATTATCTAGCAGAGACACTGACTTTTAGTCCATCATGGAATTTTTAATGTTTAAAGGAAGATGGAGATAGTATAAGAATATAATATATTTTATTGATATAATATTTCTCACAACCTTCCTCGTGAATCCAGATACTTTAACTTGTCCCATGGCATTACAATCCTCACTATCATGCATTATTCATACAATCTTTTTAAAAAAGAATAATTCTAATGGGAGATTAACACTAGACCTGAGACTGTAATGAATCTTTAAGGAAAATGAAGTAACTCTATGAATAGACTAGATAGATCAAGAAATACAGTACTTACGAGGACCACAACATGCTATGATTGATGTATCTACAAACCGATTGAAGAATAAAAACTGACCTTAAAAATTAGGCATTTTCTTAGAATTCTAAGAAAAAAGATGAAATTTGAAAGGACATGCATACAGGAACACACACACACAGTTACTCAGAAATGATAGAAGAAATAAAAAAAAATCATGATTAAAATAGATGCAAAAGTTTAAGAGACAATACAATTAAGAGGCAATACAATAATGGGAAGAATCTATACATTTTATCCCAAGGTATAACATCAGAGAAAACTGGTATAAAATGTTTTGTAGACAGTGTACAATTATGCAACACTTGCCAAGATACACAAATTTAATAGTTATAAATATTGGAAATAGCATGAGACAGAAGTAACATTTTACCATATGTGGTTGACCAAATGAGCAATATTTTAACTCCCATTTTAATAAAATCATTATTTAATTACTTACATTTGTTTTTCCTATTGAAAATTTTCAGATAAACATCAAGGATATATATATATATACTTTCTCTTTCTCTCTGTGTGTACTGTATATATGTGTGTGTGTGTGTGTGTATTTCAAGTTATTAAAAGTCATACTTTTAACACTTTTTAACATATTTATAGCTAATTAATTAGATTTTGTTACAACAGGAGATATCAAGAGGATTTTGTATGTATTAGAAATGCAAGCAAATTGTATTCCAGCCTAAAGCAAATCTGATCTACTCTAATCAACATATTTTGAAATGTTTATGAAAAAGATTTTCCTGCTATATCGAAGCAGCATGAAACTAGAACTTATGTTATAAAGTGATTTCATCTAAAGGGTTAAGACTTAATGGAAAACTCCTACAAGTATTCTATTATTCCATCAGGCAGCCAGCATAAGCAGAGTGTGTTAACAAATGTAGTCTTGATGCAGAGAAATCCAGAAGGGAATATCACTGTATACTTGTTATTATGGTTTAATAATATATGTCTTTCTTTTGATCCCAGGATAGCTTGTTAAGCTTTTATGGTGCTCTCTAGTCCTTAACCTTGTAGTTAGTGCTAATTCTGTTGATGGGTTACAAAAATACTGGAAGCATAAACACTGGTTATCCTTTTTCTATATTTCTGTACCAAATGTGTTGTTGTTGTCGTTGTTGATTTCTTCAGTTAACTAGAGAGTTGCCACATTTAACAATTGAAATGTAGCACTTTTGTTGAAATAATTTGTCAATAGAATAAGTACCAGTTGCAGATGCCCAGTCACTTCATCTCTGTTTATCAGACTCAGAAAAGAATAAAAACACATATCAAAAATAAATTTTGTAGTACTATAAATAGTGAATGAAGGTGGGGGAGCTGTAATCATTCTCTTTAGTATGTTAATCTAGTGACCTCCATGAGCATAGATATTCATTAATCAGGCATGAGAATGTGAAAGGAACTGGTTGTGCAAAAATATTTAGAAGAAGATTATATTTATTTATTGCTTTTGGATCTGCAATGTTTCTCTATAGTTTGCATGTTAGTTTCCAGTTGATCTCCCTTTAGTGCAAGCACATTACACAATTTGGCCACATCCATTTATGCCACAAGAAAATGTTATTACTATTGTTTCTGATAGATGCACAGATGATATTACCTATTTTGGTAATGAAAGGTTTGCAAGAAAACCACCAAGCTCAAAGATAGCCAAGGACCCCACACTATTGTTTCTCTTGAAGAAAAACCATATACCAAAATAATAGTCCAAATACTATGTGCTCCAAAGAACATAATATAACTATAATGTTAATATTTTTTACGATACATGACAGAATCTAAGAAATGTTTTGCAAACATAAAATCCTAAAGTTTAACCTTTTTTGATGTAACTTAAATAGGCAAAGCTCCAGATTCCAATTTAAGAACAAGTTCTTGTCAGCAACAGAATCCCAAGAAATTTTGGTTCAGAAGAAAGTATGACAAAGCAATTGCATGGATGAGGAAGAAGCAATGGAAACCTTTGTAAATGGTGTGCTTATATTTCATGTATTTTAGTTTAGTTATAGTAAAGCACAGAGATATAGGAGAGGCTTTCTGTCCCAGCTCATTATTGACAAGGCTCTCAAAAAGTATAGGTTGCTTGTAAATATTCTAAAGGCAATTTCAAATGCTTTTAATGGTGGTTAGAAGCAACTTGATATAAACTTGCAACTTGAGACTCAACTTGCTGACGTGGGAGAACATATCTTTGGATTTTATATTTGAATACACTTGCAGTATTATGTGTTCCCAGTGATCTATTAATATAATAAATATAACAATTCATCTCTAAGGAAAATTCTACTTGCTAAAGCTGAAATCACTGATAAGTATTTATACAGAACATAGAATAATAAGGTTGGGAGGGTCTTTGAACGTCTTCTAGTCCAGTCACCTGCTCAATACCTAAATAAAAGAGTAGTAGTGATAACACATTTCAACGCATGCACAAACACAAACACAGACTCATACACTCATACACACACACACACACACACACACACACACTTTTCTTTAAGTTGCTTTTGCCATTTCGGTTTTGTAGAGACAAAGCAATTGTAGCAATCAGGATATACATGGATGGTGTTTAACAATAATGCTAATCTGATCTAGTTTTTTGGTCTCCTTACAATTTTCTTGCAACTATGGCTGGCATCTTCAGAGCCAGAGTAAGCTGCTTTATAGTCTACTGTTGAGCAGCTCAGAGGTAAACGAACAGGGATAATGTTATGTTTTTATTTGGTCATTTCCCTCTTCTAGCTAACTAGTGCTGGCTGACACAATTGGGAACCCGGCTATAAATCATGCTTTCTTTCAAAGTAGCTAATGAGGGGGGGGAGGGAGTAGAAACATATCAAAATGAAAGCAAAGTTCTAATAGTTTATTTTTCTGAGACCTGACTCAGTAAAGTCCATAATAACTTGTCATGCACATTCATGTATCTGCATGAATTAATAATCATGACTTAAATGTGATGATGTGACAAAAAGACTTGTTAGACCTTGAATGGGTTCCAGCTAGGTTGAGCAAATATGTTTTAACTTATCACTGCTTCACTCTATATTTTAAGACATGGTTCTACCTTATGGTGGGCTAAGTAACTAAGCTAAGAGGGTACAGTTGTCAGGGTGTATTTCAGAAAATGGAATAAAAACAGAGATATATTGTTCAATAAAAACAAATAATTGTTAAGAACAATTTTGATCACTCTACAGTTTTAAACACATTTATTGCACTTGATTGAGTTAGGATTTATTTCTGTGTGGCAATGCCAAGCATAGCATTCTAATGTGTTATATTTTAAGGATGCAGTGATAAAACACTCATTACAATCATTCACTTACTGGAATATTTCTGAATATTAACTATATTTATACTAAATCTCTGACATATTTAATTCTAAATCTTACTGTTAAGATTCATTAAATTAACTAATAATTCCAGAATTACCTAACTTACTGGGGAAAAATGAAATAATACCATAGATATATATTACTCTTTTAAAAATAAAACTAGATAGATTCTTTTTTATGACTAATGACAAATGTTCATGGGATTTGTATTCCAAAATGTGGAGATGCCAAAATATATACTTTCATTTTAATTCTGGTGGTTTCTTGGGTAAGGCAATGAGATGCAAAATAACAGAGTTGGAAAGAACCTGTACATCATACAAAAAATAACTCTGATTTAACACGACCATCTTGATCTATATTAATTAGGTGACTGTAATGGAGTTCTACTGTAAAAATAAAATTATCTGGATTATAATCTTTTAAGGAAGCAGAAAATTTATAAGGCTTACTTTGAACACATCATGCATTCAAATTCTTTAGAAAAATCACTTATGGCAGAAATGGTTGAAGATGTTATAAAATGAAGACAGCAAGAACCATTCTGAATAGATATCATCAAGCAAGGCACCATTGTAAACCTAGAAACATGAAACACAGTTCTAAAACTTAAGAAAGAATGGAGTCTCTTCAGAAATAGACATCATAGTCTCTTTCTTTTCATCTAGCTAAACAGATGAAGAGAAAATGAAAAGGAGAGTAAAGGGGAAAAGGAGATGATGCATACCATTGTCTTTTATTTTATAAAGCTCTGATAATATTCATACAAAATCTTACATTTCCTGGACCAAGGGCCCATACTCATGGTCATTCATGTTCTAGTCATTCCTGGTTGGATTAGTGCAATGCACTCTACATGGGCCTCCCTTGTAGTGTATCTGAAAATTTCAGCAGAATGGTGCATAATGTAATGGTACAAACCATTATATGTTCCTCTTGTAGAGACAGGTTACCCCTCCGTGGTGTGAGATGTATTGGTTACCAGCTTGTTTCTGGCTCTACTTCAAATGGTATTGATCTTTAAAGCCCCACATGTCTTGGGTCCAGATTATTTGAGACACCTCCTGTCCTAAATTTCTTCTCCCCATCTAGTGGGACAGGGAAACAGGGCATGTTACAGGTTCCATCATGTAGGAAACTACTTTTGGTAAATCATAGTTGATGGGCCTTTTCTGCTGTGGCTTTTGGTCTGTGGAATCACTTCTAAGTTTTCAAAGATCTTTCAAGACCTGGTTATGCTAGCCAGCATGGAGATCCCAGGATCTCTATTAACTCCTTTTGTCTATTATTACTGTTTCAGGTTTTTTTAATAAATTTTAAAAGTGTTCAATATTTGTTAATGATAATGATTTTGGATTTATTTTTTTAGTTTTGTTTGTTTAGTTTTGTGGCTTGTGAAATGGGTGGCTATATAAATTATAGATAAATAACTAACAGATATAATGTTGACACATTTGCTTTGAATTGCTTTGACTGTCTCTTTCAGCTAATGGGAATACAGGGAATACTTGGCAATTTCACTATTGAGAAGCATGGCTTGCTTCTCAAAGTAGCCTCAGCATGTAGTTTTGTTTCAGATGTCATTGAAGTTAAACATCCATTTGAAGCTCTGTGCTAGTATAATGCATCAGTTGGAGATTTAGCAGTGTAGGCTTGAAGCAGCAAATGGATACTATTATTCATTTCTATACTTGTATCTGTAGTCATTTTTGGATAAGCATTGCTGCCAAATCAAGTCAAGATAGGTTGTGTACATCAATTAACATGAATTTAATTACTATTAGTGGCAACCTAGTCTGCCTGCTTCTTCTTCTCTTTAATGACTGCTGTGCCATCACAGATGCAGTATGCTTTTCTTATTCTGTACTCTTTGATGTTCCAGTTGAGTTATAATGAAATTAGTTCCCACTGTGTCTAATTTTTTAAAAAGAACAAAGGAAAAACTGACTTTCCTCATGTTAACTGTGCCTTTGGGGAATGCTACAACAATTTCTCAAAGATTGACAGAAATAATCAGTCCCCTGCCAAGGGGATAAAAGGGGATAGGAACAATCTGCAACTTACAAAACTGATTAAAACAGCTCTGCCAACTCCAAGCATTAGTTTCACCTGGCATCACTGTCATTTACATTTGTACACAACATTTCTGGCATTTCTTCTGTGTGGGAATGTGTGCATCTGCCACAATAAAAACACCTGTTGATTTGAAAAAATACAGATTATTGTGACATGGATGCATATCCACATGAACAACTATTTCATGTGGAACCTCTTTATTTGGACTGGACCAAGGATTTGGAGCACATGCACTATTTCATTATAAGAATCCAGAAGAAATTTTCTATTTTTATGTAAATTCATAAAAATTCACACTATAAGATATTTGGATTATGTCATTTACCTCTAACAGATATTTTAGATTTCCTTTTCTGTTTCCTGACAAGACCTATCCTTCTTATGTACACTAGTATTTTCAGCACAATTTCCTACACATACATTGAACAAAAAGGATTACATCAATGGACAGCAGTCCTCAATTCTGTACATTTGATTTTTCCAGTGTAATGCATATAGTCTCCAGCTGTTTGCCAGACCCAAGCAAGCTAGAAAATTGTTTTCAGAATATTGTCAAAAGATCATGTAACAAGGGAAATGCAGACTGCTGAAATGAAAGGAACCTCTACTTATGCCACCTTACAGAGTTTCCTCAAATGGTCGTAACTTAAACAAAAAAAAATAAATGGACAAGTCACAGAAGATTTAGAGGGTTTATGTGTAATTAAAATAAATAATCCCATGCCCAGGAGTTTCTACATTTACTTCAGCCTTCAGATAGTAAGCCATACTAGATCAGGTTCTCTCTTAAAATCTCTTGCCAAGTTATACTGGCACATAAATGAAAACTGAAGCATAGTTTCCCCCACTTCCATTTTCAGTGCTGATATTCCCTCTATATCATGTTTCAGCATGACCTGACCTTAAGTAAGGGTACATTTATAACTTGAAGTATTTTTTTAAATTGTTTCTAAGGATACAGTGTAAAAAAATCCAGTGTATTTGAAAATATATGCTGAATCACAGTTCAACCTATCAAAAGCTCCTGTTTGTGGTGCTCATGTGAAGAACATTGCTGTTTGTCTTACAAAGCATAGCTCAGAGTTAACATGCTCATGGTCTTCCTGCTGCGCTGTGGGTTTAGTTTTTTTCTTGGGAACCAATCAGCTTTAGCAACAAGCTTTGGGATGGGGATGGGAATTGGTCCATCACTAACAATACAACCTGGCTGGAATCTTTCATAAAAGCTACAGACTAAAAAGTCTATATATAAAGATTGCCAAAGTTATTTCCATATGACTTTCGTAAGCTAAGAGAAAGGCAATCAATTTTGATGGCAAAAAACAACAAAAATTGGTCACAATGTGCTGTTACCTGATCTGCCTAGAGTTTGATGGTTACTATGCTGCCCAGAACAGAAAAACATCATGGGGTATACAGATGCAATGAAAGGAAAATAATACTCTAGATCACGGCTGTCAAACTCCCAGCCCATGGGCCAGATGCATCACATGCTGGCCACACCCACACCTGGTTTAGCAAAGGGAGAAAAAGTCCCGATATGTCATGTGATGCCACCGTGACATCATGAGTTTGACAACCCTGCTCTAGATTCTGTTCACTATTCACTGATGTAGACATTAGGATTTCATATAAGTTTTTAAAAGTCACCTTCTGTCTTTGACCTGATTTGTCCTAAAAGCTCTTTGACTTGTGTCCATCCCTTTACCTATCTCTTTCATTGTTCTCCTTGCCCCCCCCCCCAAAAAAAAAACCAAGGGGATTCTGTAAATATTAATTGAAGGTAAATAGTCATATAAAATAAAGAGCAAGAGTGAGAGAGATCTAGTCTGAAATATACGTAGAAAGAATTAGACTCAAATGCTTGGTAAGATTAGAAAGGTTTATCCATTTTACAGGATTATTAAAAATAAATTATCTCTTACTGTTTATTCTATATATCCTTAAGTCCTTGCAGAAAGATTTACGGTTTGCCTGTGTGTGTGTGTGTGTGTGTGTGTGTGTGAATAAATGAAATAGCATTGTAATAAAAAGATAACTTGTAATAGTATTGAAATATAAATGAAGTAATAAAAAGATAGTATGTAAAAAAGATTGCAATATTTCAAACCTGTTTCCTTCTTATCAGAAGTCTAGTTTTGAAGAATCTGAAATAATTTGCCTTTTAGTTCACATTTACTCACAGGCAAAATCTTCACACTTTTTTTAATTAGTTGTATAAAATAGTGATGTTGATATTCAGCAATAATGAAGGGCTCAAATTTCCATTTTCTCCACTGGAATGAACCCCCAAATTGTGCAATGTTTTTTACCACTTCTACCTTCTGGGCTATATTTTCTCAGATTTACTTTCTTTGTCTTTAATCTCTGAAAGTCCTTTTTTCCATTAAACTGGTGATTGTTTCATTATAAATCTAGAAAAAATAATATAAGTAGAAAAGAATCAAAGAATACAAATTATTCATCAGATGTGACTATATTACCAAAAGGGTTAAGGTGTAATGTAAAATTCCTTAAGTATGGTTAACAATGTGCAATAATCGATTTAAGGTTATGCACATATACACAAACACACACACACACACACACAGATATACACAGAGATCGAGAGAGAGGGGGGAGGGAGGGAGGGAGGAAGAGGGAGAGGGAAAGGGAAAGGGAAAGAGAAAGGGAGAGAGAAAAGAAAGCAGATAAAAGGCAAGAGGTTCACCATGAAGAACTACATAAAAACCCTTTATTTGCCATCAACTTGGTTTTAAAAATATGTAAATCAATAAAACAAATTTTAAAGCACTATTTTTCACATGGGAAATAGGCTTCTTTATAACTGCCTCCATTAAATGGCAAATTGGACATTTGTATCCAATGGAGAAGATAATATCATTTGTAACTAGGATCAAAGCTACATTAAATAAACAAACATCTTCATGCTTAAACAAAAACCAGTAAAACAAGAGAGCAAACTTCACATGGGGCCTGTTTAGTGAGAAAGAGCAGAGTGACAGGGTGACATGAAATAGATTTTACCCATGCCCCTTAAGAGTTCTCCAGTCTTTAGGCTGTCTGCAATAGTTTCAAATAGGGAACAAGCATACAATACTAAAGCCTTTGATTTATTCTCAAGCAAATATAGAGTGTATACCTCAGGGGCAGCTTACTTTTTTCTTTTATCCATTGAATAAATTACCTCTTAACCCAATGAGGGCTGGATTTCAATTTCTTCAGAGATAGTAATTCGACAATGAAATGCAGCTTCCAAAGATTTTACTAAAACCTTGGGGCACATGGTTTTACTCTATGAATTATATGAGCAAGTTGAGTTAAAACTCATTCCTTATCTCAGTCCTTCAGGTGAAAAATTTATAGAGAGGCATGTGGTAGTCTTCACCAGAAAAAAAAAGTAGCTGAAAAGAAAAGGGTATACCTTACAATTCCTAGAATTTTAAAATGTGAACTGTTAGCTAAAAATTTCCAGTTTTAATACTTTTCCATATTGAAACTTTATGAAATAGAAAAAGATTTACTGGACATTGATCTCAAAGTTACATTGAATGTGAGGTATAAGTACCTTTTCCAAGTTGACTGTGGAATTCCAAAGATTGTTAAAACCATCTTGAAATAAGGGCTGAGTTTCTTCAAGATTCCAAGTATAACTTGGGATTACCAGCTCCCTGTAAGATCATATACTAAACCACTGAAACCTTTTAAGTTACTGAAATTGTGAACATTGATTTCAGTGATAGATACAGATCTATAGATATAGTTTTTGACTATACAGTGTATCTCTTAGGACACTATTATTTGCCTAAAAAGAATTACATATCTCAGTTCCTTATATTTTTCTACCATTATGTCAATAAAACAAAGAGTAAGAGAAGAAATATGTCTGTTTTCACTGTAAAATAGAAGATGGATTTTTTTTTAAAAAAAATAGAGATATTATTGATAAGGATTTTGAGGAATGATAAGGGCTAGTCTTTTTCAAATCCTCTGACTGGATCCAAAGAGCCTGAATTTAGGGTTTTTTTTCTGGAGAATATGAGCTTGGTTCTAAATAAATGTAAACCTAGGGAAAGGAAAGTCATACATAAAAAAACACTTAATGACAACACATTCACCATATTTCATGCTAAATAATCAACAAATGAATTTTCTGTGAATAAATCAACTTACACATGAACAGGAAAAATGCCACATTCTGCTAAGGAGGCAACAAAGAATAAAATTATGTTTTATGGACATAATTTTACCAGGGGAACCTGTGAGTTCTTGTAGCCTCAGATTTGTGTCATCAGGAATAGTATCTCGACACCTTGCCTTCGGTTGGTTAATTTTTTGACAACTTTGATATGCAAAACAATTAAGTTTTAGTTTCATTATTGCAGTGTTCAATAACCAGTGTGGTTTTACTTAATCTAACACCAATTTACTTAATCTAACACCAAATTATTTACCCTTCTTGATCGTTTCTATGATTTTCTCAAGAACCACAATTCAAAAGCACCTGGCTTGGTTTATTGCACCCTTTGTATGGTTCAAGTTTCAGAGCTACATGATAAACTATGTGAATCTATGACATTGACAATATATACCATTGTTGTCAGTGTAATAGCCTATTTTGTCTAGCTTTGTATTGGTAAGTACAGAACTAACAAGTAGCAGATGTGTCTTTATATCAGGGAAAAACTGTGTTACCATTTTAATTAAAAAGTAAAATAAAATGTAAGAAGATTTACTAAACTCCAAGTTAAAAAAAAATATGAAAACAAAGACAGAAGCAATTAATAATTATATAACATCATTTTATAATGTGCCTTTAATGGCCTTTCATAGAACAAGAAATTTATATCTTTTACTATATATAACATATGTTTTGTGAACATTGCTGTAATTACAGTATTTATGTGTATCATTATTTTATTGTCCATGATAGTTTATTGATTATTATTGTTGTTTTATTTTATTTATTCCTGTTGTTACTTTAAGCAAATTAAGGTGTTTATTTTAATTTATACATTGTGTTATTCTAAATAAATAAGTCCAGAATATATCTGTTTAGTTTTTGGGGGTTCTGTTGCCCCCCCCCCCAATCATCTGGTTTGGTTTTTGGCATAAAGTGCCAACATTTGATAGTTAGTTTCTTCCCATTTTAAGAAATAACATAAATTCTACCTTTAAGGACCTTAAAGCCCAATCATAAAATTGGGATGAGGACAGAAAGAATTCCTAAAATCCCAAAGTTTAAAAAAAAAAACAATGTAAAAAAATCCTTGAAAGACTTATATTATCTTGAAACTTGAAATAATTAGTTCCACCATTTATGGATACCATGATGGTAGATGCACATCTGCTCCAGATATTGAAATAAATATGAGCTGTGACATCTGATCTTTTTATAAAAGTAAAGGTTTCCCCTGTCCAATCATGTCTGACTCTCGGGGGCAGTGCTCACCTCTGGTTTTTAGCCAAGGGAGCCAGCATTGTCCGAAGACGTTTCTGTGGTCATCTGGCAAATATGACTATATGCCAAGATGCACGGAACTCTGTTACCTTCCCAATGAAGTAGTACCTATTTATCTACATGCTTTCAAACTACTAGAAGGGAAAGAGCTGGGGCAGTAACGGTTGCTCACCCCGTTGCATAGTGCTCAGGTCTCAACCTGGGCTGTTGACTTTCCAGCCAGCAAACCCAGTGTCTAAACTGCTGAGCCATCATGCCCTTTTTTTCTATAGAAGTATTAAATGTCTCATTAAAGCAAGATTAAATGTCTAAAGATAACTATATTTTGTTTTAAACATAAATATAGGTTTAGATACTTCTGGGTGCTGACCTTATAGAAACTCAAAATATCAGGTGGGAAAATAATTCTAGATGATGCTTCCTAAAAGAAAATATGTAGTTTCACTTGAAAACTGATTTGTGTACTGATTATAAAAAAAAAAGTATTGAAATATTGAAATCACCACTTCATAATATACCATTTATATTTATGGGTAAAGAAAAAGTGCCTTGTCCAGGAAATATACCCTCACCTGCAGAAGGATTATTCAGTTAATGTATGCATTGAACAGCTTGAATTCTTAACTAGAATTGATAGACATAAATTGGAGTCATATTTTAATTTTACTTTTTGTGCACTCTATAAGTGGCGGTGGAGCTTTATTTTGATATTGGCACTTAATCCAGTGATATACATGGGGTTCCTCATTTTCCGTCAATTTATTTTAATAATTAGTTTAATGTTAATAAATTATTTTAATGTATTAATCTACATAATCTACATACATGACTGTGGTACACGCATACATTTTAGGCTAATTTCCAAGATTAATTTGATTTGTAGTTTGTAGCCTTGGGATTATAAAGTAGGGAAGCTGAGCATTGCCCAAGATTTCTGTCTATATTTATTTATTAGCATTTTAGTTTTCAATCCATGCTTTATTTGAGTAATGTTACCTTTCCGCTTGGAGAAAATACAAGAATTAAACTGCTGGCAAATATATGTTTATGTCACCAAACTGTCTTTAATAATATTTTTCACCTAATTTACAAGAAACAGATGTTACTGGATGTCCCTTGATCATCCTTTGATAATTGGCATTACATTTCCTTTTTATTATTTAGAACAGCATCTAATTCTTGGACTATATAGAAGATTCACAATTTCACATTTGACATCTTTTATAGAGAATATAATTATATATGTGTAATCTTTCTCTTTGGTTTTGCTTCAACAAAGTATTTAGGGCCTTCTTGCCTTTATTGAAGTTGTGGACAGAGCAAACAAATTAACTGAATTTCTATCAGGTTTTGGATTAGGATTAAAGCCTATGTTAGGTGTATGATGTTTGTTTTATGTGTCGATTGGATTTGCCATCTGTTTATTGTTATTTTCCCACTGCTTGTACTTCATTAAGAAACACAATAAAGGTGTTTTGATGGTGGAAGGCTTAAAAATATCATTGTTGTCATTATCATATAATGTTCCGGTGAAGTTTGGCTTACAAAATAAATTCCCTACAAAATCTATTTAAGAATTCAATATCCAAGAATTCTGGAATATACTGGACTCTGTGGAAGTTTCTAGCAATTATATCCAACAATCTTGTTAAATCCAGTTTTTATGATAAAAAAACAATTACAAATGTGAACCCTGATATCATAAGCCACAAGAAATAGCATGTTTAAACAATGAGAAAGACACAGTGATAGATTTCATAGCAGTTTGATGACAAGAATGATAATCTATGTAGATATCATATGCCAAGGAATGTGAAATGGTATGAAATATAATCTAATTTCAGAGGGAAAAATGTTCCATAAGGTAGGCATGATGACAGAGATAACCTATCTTCTGGGACATATCAAATGTGCATCCCTACCTGCAGCCTTCCTAATCGGGTGGGCTGACATAACTTGATCCCATGCCATGAAGGGCTTTAAACTTGAAAAGCAGCACTTTTAATTGGACCTGAAAGCAAACTGGCAACCACTACAGTTCACAGAGCAGAAGTGAAATACATGCTGTTCTAGAAGCACATCTAACTGCCCATGTTGTTGTATTCTATCCCAGCAGAAGTTTCCAGATACTCTTCAACACTTTACAACAGTCCAATCTGATAAGGACATGAGTGACTGTGATTACATCTTTCTGTTCATGAATAATTGGTACACAACCCAAAGCTGTGCAAAACTCTTTTAAAGCAGAAGTCAGAGTCTAGGATGATCCCAATATTGCTGAATGAGTTATCTGAGGAAGTGCAATTCCGTCCAGCACCAAAGGTGGCATTGCTGTAGAACTGGAAGGTCCCCAAATGAAAGCCACACATATGCTCTCTATTTAAACCCTCATAGCTTCCAGGAACCGGGTTAAAACATCCACAACATCATTTAATTTGCCTGGAGCAGAGATATTAACAGTAGTCCTTAACTTACAACAGTTCATTTAGTGACAGTTCAAAGTTACAACGGCAGTGAAAAAGAAACTTATGACAGTTTTTCACACTTACGATTGTTGCAGCATCCCCGTGATCAAAATCTGGATGCTTGACAACTTATTTATACCTATGACGGTTGCAGTGTCCCGGGATCACATGAACAGCTTTTGTGACCTTCTGACAAGCAAAGTCAATGGGGAAGCAGATTCACTTAAAAATCCAGTCACTAACTTAACAACTGCAATGATAGGGCAAAAGTCACGTAACAAATGTCTCATTTAGCAACATAAATTTTGGGCTCAATTGTGGTTGTAAGTTGTAATTGGATACCATCAGTAT
Source organism: Oxyrhabdium leporinum (assembly GCA_032468155.1). Classification (NCBI taxonomy): domain Eukaryota; kingdom Metazoa; phylum Chordata; class Lepidosauria; order Squamata; family Cyclocoridae; genus Oxyrhabdium; species Oxyrhabdium leporinum. Next base: position 41,745 of record JANHFL010004842.1, read on the forward strand.
ATAAAGATAACTCATCCCATGGTGATGGATAAGCATGGAATGTTATCATGTAGATGTTAAAGAGCAGATGAGAAATTACTAAACCCTGTGCACCCACATAATAGGAACTGAGGGAGAGATCTCTCCTCCCCAATCATTACTGATTGTAATCATCCCTGGAAAAAGGAGATGAACTAGTACAACACTAACCAAACCACCCTCAATTCCATGAATCAATACAGAAGGAGACCCTGGTCATTGATACTGAAAGCTGTTAGAAGTGAAGTAGGACAGGAATGGATACATATTCCTATCCTATCCATTCAAGAGTCATCCAAAAGGATGGCCAATGTTGTTTCCATCCCATACTTGGGTCTATGTAATAAGCATGGCAATGGATTAATAAAACAGATACAATAGTGGATTAGATTCAGCAAGACTGCATTTGACCCTTAATAAGATAGAAGATTCCCAGATCTGGAAATTGGATTGTTTACCTATTCTTATAGGATTCCATTCTCTGTAGAAGTAATTTGGGAGTTGCAAGTATTTGTGGATTGGTCTTTACAGTAAGAAGTCTAAATAGTTTCAGTTGCTAAGGATATCTATTCTTAGCTTTATACATTAGTTGTATGCTTTTCAGGACAGTGAGTTAGCCAGAATAATCCATACACTGATAATTTTAAGTATGTATTCTAATAATATTTTCAACATGGGTTTTCATTGAGAGACTCTAGAAACTACAGTGCAAGAGGTGTGTTCCTCAGTAGGACTTCTGACAACAAAAACACATAATCTGAAGGATTTACGTTCACAGGAGGATTCCCAGCCTTGAGCAGATTATGGTCCATCCTCAAATCAAATCAAATTAATGAATAAATGGTTTATAAAGTCCTAAAAGAACAGATTATTTGAGAAAATAATGGTGAAGCAAAATTCTACCATTCTAAATAATTTTGTTTGTTGTTTGCTTAATACACTGTTTGCAATTTCTTCTTTCAATAATTTGGAAACAATCAAAAATTGAAGATTAAAGTTAAACAGAAAAAATGTCACAAAGTACATACAAAACAATCAGAATTTAGCAGCTCAAGTTATCCAGGTTTGTTTCATAATTATATATACTATGCTGGGGAAAATCTTCCTTATACCAAATTTCCTTTATAGTTGAGTTAATGTTTGGCAAAGAATTTCAGTCAAAAACGTTAGTTAACACATAGATTGGTATGAAAAGAGAGGCATGAGAACTTTAAATAGGTCCAAAAAGTATAGAGAAAGCCTGTGAAGTTCTTTTAAAACTAGTATGAATTATGTATATGCACTGTTGTTTTCCCCAGAGTGTATGATCTGAGATAGAATTTTGCACTAATGAAGCTTTCAATCTGTTTTCAGAGGAAGTTCTTTTTGTAAGGCGTTGCTCTAACTATTCCTTTTTGGCACGTTTGGTATCAAAAGAAAATCACAGCTCATTTTTTCAAGTTGTGAATATAAAGCCACTCTGTTTTCCCCTGCCAGCCTATCAGCCAAAATGTATTTCTATAATTGTAATATACTTTTAGTTCATTTGCATATGAAAAGCAACTTTGATTTTCAGCAGAAATAATCAACTAAATAATGCTTTGTCCCAATTCTCTCAGTTATTTCTCCTTGCCTCTTAGCACAATCCAGATTTAAAAATCCAATTTATAATTACACTGATCCTGCTTTGGTTGAGCCTTCATAGATAATCAGATAGGATAGACATATGTGACTGTGTGTGGGCGGGTGTACACATACACTCATACACCTAAACATGCCTACATCTGTTCTTTGAAAAATCCACTAGAGTCCATAGTACTGCAGCTGTAAAACCAAAGGTACCAAGTATTTTCAAAATCAGATGAAAATCCTAATGCATTTTTTGGGTAGCAACAATAGTAACAGATGCTGTTTCCCCAGGTAAATAGAAATCATTATACATTAAATTTTTAAATAAGAAATATCAAAGAGAAAAATAAATATGTTCCCATTTCATGTTTGCATTCAATTCATAATTAAAATATAACATGAATTGAAAGATAATTGCTCTGTAAATTAGGTAACTGCCAAGTATACAGTTTCACAAACGGTTGGTATGTATTTTCTTTTTAAAGGTAAAGTTTCACTGGAATCAAACTAGATTTATGGCAACCATGCAGATATGTCTATGTTTTCTTCAGAAGTAGTTTGCCATTGCCTTTTTATAGGATGTTGTTCCAACTTTCAATTTAGTCATGATACTTTACCAGATGACATGCTGTCTCTTGCTGAGGTAGTGGTTTTAAAGAGGGAGTTTATCCTACTATTTAAGCAGTCCTATTTCTGGTTATGTATTTTTGAGGGAGAATTGAACTATTGAAATAAACTGTTTATGGGACTACTCTTGAAGACCATCTGTGAGCTTCAGCTAGTGCACCATAAAAACATTTTGCTCTAATCTGAACCACTTGAAATAGCCACTTATCATTAATGCTATGGTAGCTGCATTGGATGCTAGTTGATTTCTATGTCTAATTCAAGGTGTTGTTTTTTAACCCTCATTTTTTACATATCTTCTGAATCCCATCTTATAAAACATGTTCCCACTCTGATTAGTAGCCTTTAGCTTTCAGAAATCAGTTGTTTTGATAAAAATTCAAAATAATGCAGAATTTAAACACGTATGATGATATTAGAATATATAGGAGAAGTGGTGGCTCAGCGGTTCAATGACACTGGAAATGGTTTCTGGTCCAGCTGTTTGAGTCTT
>JANHFL010004842.1:46395-61958 GCA_032468155.1 Oxyrhabdium leporinum
GGGGTTGGGAGGGTGGCTGGGGGTGTGTGTGGCCAGCCTGCAGGCAGCACTCCTGAATTCTGCTTTTGCTGGCAGAGGCACTACAGGCCGGCAGATCTAAGCACCCCAAGGGCCAGATCCAGCCCCGGGCCTTGAGTTTGACACTCCTGCACTAGAATATAAATTGAAAGCAAACCCCACTCTTTACGAACACTAATGATGTTATCCAGTTTTGGTAATGAAACATCTGCCAGAAAGCAACCAAGCTCAGAGAGCACAAGGACCCCTCATCTCATCCCTGACCTAAAAATATCCTCCTTTATCACCATTTCTAAGCATTTGCATAGTTCTTTACCAGAAACATAGAAAACAAAATGATTCATTTGTTCTTAGTTGTTCAAGTTTAATTATTTCAGACAGTGTAATACATTCAGTTTTGCTAATGACTTCATAGGTATGGAAGAAGTTCCATATCTGCTTCTTCTGCAGTACAGAAAAACAGAACCAACTGCTCTAATTACTGAGTAGCAAAATGATAAATTGCAGCCTCAAAGGCGTCTCAACAATCCTTATCAGGAATAACTGAACAGTCACACTGTTATTTATTTATCATTAAAGAAATTATATGCTTTATGTTTATCAAGGGCTATAAAGCACCATTGCAATGGCTTGCTGAAAGAAAGACTTCTTAAAAAAAGAAATTTATTTTATGTTAAAATGTAAACACTTCTGCAGGAGTTATAGATAAGGCAGTGAGCTCACTACTTCGCAAATGAGCATCTGTTTCTGGCATACTTGGAAGAGACACTTAAGTTTTACACTTCATCTGATGGATGAAGCCTGACAGCATTCAATATATATTGTTCATTAAAGGTTTTTAATACAAGTAAAAGGAATACAAGTAAGAAAAGGAAAGAAATAAATGAAAGAAAAAGCTAATTGTAGAAGAAAGAGGAAAAAAAGGTAGAATAAAGGAAAGAAAAAGATACAAAGATGTAGCTTCTGATGTTATTTACATCAATTATAAGTACAATTATAAATTTACCTTTTACTCTATGGTTAACATAACCCTGTTCTTTCTATAATCCATCCTGTCTAATCATCAAACCACAATCACAAGTTCTTTTTTTTTTGCTTCATGAAAAAAGACTGTAAGAAGTTTCTAGTCAGCAATCAATATAGATACTGTCTTTTCTCTGATCAAAGAAGTCAATTTATCCGTCTCACCAACCATTGTGGGCAAGGTTGAATCTTTCCATCTTTATGCATACAATAAATTTTCTGCAGCTATCATGTACAAAAACAAAGTTTGATAATTTTTCCCCCAAATGTTTATTCATCAATCCCAAAAGAAAAACCTCCGGTTTCAATTTTTTATTAATCTTTAAAATCTTATCAGTGTATGTATTTGAATTCAGAAGTTTACACAATTTTTTTAACTACCCACCAAACATGATAGAATATCCTTTCTTGTTCATATTTCCAACAGAAATGGAATACCTTTTGACTTTCTAGATATTTTCTCTGGTGTTGTTTTCTACTTGATTTGTAATGTTAATCACTGTTTATTTGAATGTTGACTGGTAGAAATGTGTTCTAATCTATTAGAAGCAGAGATTAACGCCCAACAAACAATCAAGCAAAAACTGATATCTTATTCAACCAATACCAGGGAGAAAACTCCATCCCCACCAACACCGGCAGGGCAACCTACTATACAGAATCAGGGATCAAATCTCACACTTCCTGGGACTGATGATGTTACCTAGATGGTAATGAAATGTCTGCAAACAAACAACCAAGACTCTGTGACTGAGCTGCTTTTAACCGACAGCTGAAATTATCAGGCTTTCATCCTGATACCTAAAGGAGCAAAAATATAACCATGATTCTGAATTGGTTAATTATAAGCATTGGAAATCAGAAAATTACTGTAGCTTTAATATTTATTTTTATTACCCATCTAAGGTAATGACATATGTAATGTATATTATTAAAATGTAATTAAAACTTTCTGTGGAACTCACAGAAAATATTTTAACATGTGTATGAGACTAACAATCTATTTATTTCTAAATAAGACACTCAAAATTTCAGTCTAGATTTTATATAAAGCAACAGGGCTTTGGTAAATTATGCCCAAGATGCCAATTTCATGTTTCAAACATGTTTAATCCAGTAAGGATATATGTATATTCTTTACCATAACAAAATTTGTGTGTGTGTGTCTAGTACTAAAAAAAGGGAAAATAACAGAATATCATTTCCAAAGATAATGAGATATATATGGAAAATGTAGTTTTTCACTTCCTTTTTTTTTTGCTGGTCTTTGCCTGCGTAAAGCAAGACATTCTATAAATCATAACTATATTAACATTTAAATTCACTCTACTACTTAATACATAGGGCTGCAGAAAACATTTCCTAATTTAATCTATTTCAAAGCAAACTTGAAAAGATGTTTCCCCCTTCTTTTCTTTCAGAATGAGAAGATTCAATGTGGAATTATGCTGATATAAATGGATTCCTACACAACACCTTAGCTTTGCCTAAAATTTTGCAAACCACAATGTTTGTAAGGTACATCAGAAGCTTAAGGAGTTAAGCTCTGTTGTTTATTTTAAGTTTAGCATTATATATATTTTTCCCAAACTTATTTCACCATCTCTTTTCCACATCATGGAAAAATATAACTATCTGGAATGTACTAGACTCATGCCAAAAACTGCCATAGATGCTTGGCTGGATAAGATGCAAGAAACTGCACTTATTTATCTTATAACCATTCACCAACACTGCAATCCACGTAGAACAGCAACAGGGAAGACAAAATATATTTATATATAGTGTCGTCAATGCTGTTATTCTAACTGGTAACAAACCAAGCTTTTCACAGATGTGTACATTAGATTTCATTTATATTAATGTATTATTTTAAATATACAGACTTGTGACTGCTACATACCTCACTTTGAACAAACACAATATGCATGTGAATTCCTCAATCATAGTTATTTGTTTTTGGGTATATTACAAATTGCATTATTAGTTTGTCTGATTACAAAAATGGACAACTATAGATACTAAAATAAACAAGTCAATTTTATTTTATCTCTCCCATGAATAATTGTCACTCTCATTTAATATTTATAAACTGAATTTTCAAGGAAAGTCCTCCTTTTTTAGAGTTGTGGCCAACTAACCTGTCAGAATAGATAAAAGACAGAAAATATCAAATAAGGTTATTCAGGAGTTTCAGGGAATAAGGAAGCCAATAATCAAGAGCTTAAGAGCCAGATGCAATTTAGGGAATTGAACTCAAAATGCAGGATACAAGTCAAGATCACATCAAAATAAAGGCAGTTTGATAAAAAGGAAGGAAGGAAGCCGCAGAATCAGAAAAGTTGTAAGCTATGGAAGGGAAAGAGAAGGAGACGAACACTAAACACAATCTAACCAGGTAAGACTGAGGATAAATCTATTTTAAAAACCAAGAAAAATTCAAATGGCAAAAATTCTTATCACTTTCAGAGACTATAATAGACATGAATGGAGGGTAGAAGAAATACAAAGAGTTGGAATAAATATATACATGTCTATATTAGGAACAATGAAATATTTGGAGGTTTTTTGGAGGGAAGAAGTTGACTTTTGTGGCCACATTAGAATATTTGCACAAAAGAAATTTCACATAGCTAAAAATCTCCAGAAAAGTAAATATCCATCGGAAGCCTGAACTGATAACTTTAAGGATTCAAGTGGTCTATCTGATTCATAACATCCTAAATATCTCAAACTTTCTTTTGAAGTTCTGATCGCACTATTCCTTCCTGTCTTATCTATGCATCCAATATCTTCATTGAGCTTCAGCTAGCTGCTTTATGAATTTGTGATATAGCATAATATTTTGAACTTGAATAGTTGTTATTATTGTAAAAGAATGTGTGGGGATGTGTTTTTTAAGGATGGGGTAGAATTTACCAAAGGAAAAGGTATGGGGTTATCTCGGTTTCCATCTCTCTGGACAACAGAACAATAGATTACTTGTTAATGTTGGAATGTAGTCAATTGGCACTCCTTATGCCCATATGGTACTATGTATATTACAGTAAAACATAAAAAATGTTTAATTTAATGGAACAATTTATTTTTTTGGAGTTAAAAGCATATACAATTTCATGAAAGTCAACAGTAGCATTTAGTAATATTCCTATTAAGAAGGAAAATACAGAATGACCTATGTCTTTCTCTTGCTCTTTGTATACAAAAGCTTATTGTTCAGTATTTGAAATGTCTTGTCAATATTAAGCTAATGTTGGACAGGAAACCAATAGTTTTCTATCCATTGCTAAAATACAGTGGCCAAGATCACTCACAATTAACCATACTGTTCTGGTATAGCTTAACTACTTTGGAAGGCTTTGGATAGCACTTGCCTCTAAGCTAAAGAACCATGCTTCAAATCAGACTGATGTTAAAAGATGAATTGTTCAAAAATGATTATAATTTTTAGTAGTTGATCTAGCTTAGGTGGGAAAGGCAGGAAAATGTTAGTTAAGTTATTAGTGGCATGTTTTTATTGGCAGTAATGAAAAGAAATGCTTATGGGGTTTCAAGTATAGTAGCTAAATAACTTAGGCATACACATTTGTACATGCTTATGATCTTGAGATGTTTGCAGTTAGATGTGGGAGCAGGCAGCAAATATCTTTCCCCAACACTTTATTATACTACGTTCACAAATTTCAAGTAAAAAATGAAGAGTGCTTCTGTGTATAAACATACACATACCCTTTCTCATATGCCATAGGAGAATAATTCTAATATTCTAATTTTAAAATGAGTTAAACTGTCAATGCCATTAACAATACTTCAGGACTCTTATGTTCTTATGCCCAGTCCACATCACTGACAGAATGAGAAGATCATGCTAAATTCTCAAGCACTTCAGTCATTTTGCAATGGCAAGAATTGTGAGATTAGCTTCCCCCAAAGAATGCATTTCCTTACTTGTGATTTTATCTCACATAAGGATAATAATGAGTACCTCAGAAGAAATTATTTAGATAGATGCCATGGTATCAGTGTTAAAGTCATAGCAATTCCATAGCTGTCAATGGGCATAAGACATTTTTTGATATAATCTAGCATTAAAAACCTGGGACATATTTTGATATAACCTAGCATATCTGAAAATAGGGCTTCATTACACAGATTCCAAAGGAATGGAAATAGAGCAGTTACAATTGAAGATGGGGCTGTGCAAGAATAAATAAAAATGAGATCCAGACAGCTGTGAGACAAGAATAAATATTTATTCCTAAAAGAAAAACAGTTGCATTTAGGGGCAGGCTGCAGAGAAAGAATATGGTGGCAAACTTTTACAGAGGTGTCCAGGTGCGTAAGTGTCTATGTGCTGAGGGAGTATGTATTCTTGGGAACATACAGTTCTGATGGGAGACTTAATTAATTAACTCTATTTGTGTTTGAAGACATTACCTTTTGATATGTGGAGTAGGTCTGAATAACCTATTTTGGGGTTTGAGGAAGTTTGCTAATTCAATTAACTTGGAGACACTGATTCTCAGACCATTGTGGATTCTGTTAATATTCTAAGGGAAGATGGAAACAGTATAAAGAATAAAATATATTTGGATATAAAACTTCTCACATGACCAAAGAGAACAAAGCAGGATCCAGAATAAAAGTAATGAGTTAGGCAATACTGGTAAATTGGCAGTCATGCCAATATCTGAGGAGCCCCCCCAGACAGAAAATTTAGAGTTATCTAGGCATTCAAGTGTATTTTTTTCCACTGTCACCAATAATCTCTCAAATGCCTCTTGTCTCAGTTAAAACCAGTTTTAGGCTGGAGTTGAACTGCAGATGCAAACGACTAGTGCCACATATGTCCTTGATTAAATTATTTAGTTCTTCATCACATCACTGACTTATAGTAATATATACAGATTTGCATGTCTATGAATTTGTAAAATCACAATCACAAAGCCTATATCTTAGCCTTTTCTTTGTTTTAAAAGATAATGTGATCATGCACATACCTGCACTGTAGTCAAAACTTTATTGAATTTAACATACGAGATTAAAATATTTGAAATTCAACAGAGCTTCAAAATAACTTATCAAGGAATGGGAAGGAAATGGTTCTATCCATGAAACGTTCAAGATAAGGAATTGCCAGGGATTTTACTTTCCAGTTAGAATGAGAACAGTAAAGTTAAGAATGAGGATATTTTTGTTTTTTGGACTTTTTTGTTATGCAAGTATAATTTAGCAAATCTAAACTGCATCTCCTATACTAGTATGAGAACTATGACTACATATCTTTCAAATTTTCAGTTTAATTCTTGGATTAAAAAGGGGATACAATAATATAGGCAACTTACAATAAATAAATTTAAAGCAATAGACCTAGTATGGCATGCAAGTTAAGATTAAACAAGAAGACAAAAAGTGAACCACTTAGCTTTGAAAAATAAGTGCAACTAAAAACATTGATGGAGAATAAGGTGTGAATCTACTCAGTGCCTCCAGTCCTGGATAAATCCTGCCCAGCCTGCCTCTGGAAACTTACAGGACTTTAAGCCAATTGTATGCTTTATGTTACTACTTGGGAAACGCCTTCAATTGGGGGAGGTGGAAGCTTGGAGACCACTCTTTGGGTCAATTGTTTGCTTATCATACCACTCAAGATCTATAAAATAGAGGTTATCTGAATAAGGATCGGGAGGAATGTGAATGAAAAAAAAAGTCATCTAACATCTGGAAAGGATAGAGAACCTTTGTGAGCAAGGGCTGCATTTTTCTGAGCATTGCTTGCATTGTCTAGGATAAAGGAAGAAGAAACTGAAAAATGTCTGCCCAGTTATTTGATTATTTTGCTTGATTTCATTGCTTTAGGTGTGTTACTTCTATTTTTGGACTTTATATATTTTTTCCTATAACATTCCCTTTGAAAATAGCAGGAATTTGCCCTACAGATTTCAGTTATTTGCTTTCAGATTTCTGCAAGGCTGTCAGTCAAGTTGAATGGTAGAAGAATTGACTTGATTTGAAATTTCTCCCCTACTTTAGAGAATCAAGAGCTAAGGAAGAGAAACTAACATCAATATATAACCAGACAGGCACTGCAAACTTAGGACCACAATTGGGATCAACATTTCCATTGCTAATCAAGCTTTCCAGAAGCCAGCTAGGGTAGTTGCAAATGGTTATAATATGACGCTGGGAGTTACCTTATTCATTAACAACGGTGACGTTCATTAAAACTGGTTAGTATTGAATTTAGGAAAAACATGAATGTGTGAAATTTAAAATAAAAACAAAAACCTGATTCAAATATATTTTCTTGGCAACACAATCTTTATTTGTAGTATAACTAATCAGAAATATAGTAATGCATATACACCTTTGCTGTTTGAAAAATATTGGTGACACCCAAAGGTGCTGTTTTTTTTCAAGAGGCAACTGAACTTTCTGGTTTTTCTTTGAAGATGTTTGGCTTCTCATCATAGAAGCTTCCTCAGCTCTTCAAAGAAAAATCAGAAAACCCAGTTGCTTCTTGAAAAAAAAAGCATATTTGAGACAACGATGACCTGGATGACTTAGAATCTCCATAGACAATATTGGTGATACTTATTTTAATATTTTTATTTATATATCTTGAATAATGAATGAATTTGTTATAGACAAATATTAAACTAATACTAAAACAGAAGTTTTGTATATGGAGTATGGTATGGAGTCTACTCTATTTCTTTTTTCCAAGCAAAATAAGAAAGAAGTGTAGGCAGAAGAAAACTATTAAATCAGCTATTTATCTAGGGCTAAAGGTTTAGCATCACTAAATTAGATATAAACTATTTATTATGTTGTATATCCATATATAATACTGCAATTGTTCCTTGTATGAATAATTTTCTTTCCTGTTAGCTTTGCCAGTTTAAAAATAACATGTTCCAGAAATGAAGCAGGGAAACTGCAAAGAATAGGAATATGGTAAATGCCAAAGGGAGCAATACTTCCTGAGATACAAAGACAGGAAGGCACATAATCAAAATTTGCTTGTAGAGTAGGATATACACATTGTTTTCAAGGGCCTAAATCAGCCCTAAATGATAACACTTCAATCTACAAGTCAGGTATGAAGCTACAAAATCTGGGGAAAAGAAGTCCAAAATATGTGCCAGTTAACTTTAGCTTAATATTTGAAACAACAACTCTGCAAAAATTTGATATGTCTTATGTAAAGCAAAGATATAAATAACTGTTTTGTTCTGTTTTCAGAGAAAATATTGTTCTCATGAAGCTTTAAATTACGGATTTTATGAATAGGAACATCGCATCAGGTTTCTAAAAGATTCATATGGATTGCATTAGTTGACCTTATTTTTATGTTTATAAATCCAGAAAGGCACATTTCTATACATTGTGTTCCACTTTGATGCAATTGTAAATTTAGTTTAAAATGTGATCTTATTAATGGCTTTCTCTACTTTTTCTGAAAAGTGACCTGAATTAAGTCATCATGACATTCTTGATACATTCTCCATTCCCCCTACTTTTTTTTTTTGAGTGAGCAACTGCTAGTAAGAAATGTCACATTATTAAACTGGTAAAACCACAATAGCTGGAATAAAAATATTTCTTATGGGAATACTTTAATTTATATATAAGGAAAGTCAAAGTTGTTAACAAAGAAAGAAATGTTAAAAAGAATCTTCTCCATGTTCATGACAATATTTACACAATAGATTTGCCTAGACCTAATATTTAACTGCACTTAAATGTTGGCTCCCTGAGGAATTAAAAGAGCAGCTGGTTTTGTTGATTTAGAAGTGCCATGTCAGCCTGAACAGTGTAAAACTGCCTGAGCTTCAGTGTCAACAAGCCATAACCTTGGAAAAACTGAGTTTACTATTTTATATTGTGTTTAAATATTTTTTCTAAAATGACAGCAGGGTCCAAATGAAATGGCAAAACAAATACAGTTTGAACCCCATTTTGTTTACTTAAAACGAGAAGTGTATCCCACATCTCATTACCACCATCTGAACTGGATACTGAAACATCAACATTGACATCATGTTGGTGCTTCTGAAGCTCATAAACCAAGACATGTAGACTTGATCCTGTCTATGGTAAGGTGTTGAGGATAATGTCAGCAGCTTTACATGAAACACACACAAGATACATAGGTAGCAATGTTAAAGAGAAAAAGAAAATAAAAGGTCAGCCTTAAGTTTCTAAAGTAGTAGAACTGCTGACATCCATTTTTGGTGAGTTGAAAAACCGTACCAAAAAATCCAGTTGTGAAAATTATATTTGAAAAACAATTTTTATGTTCACTTTGATTTATATGGAATGCTAGATTTCCAATATTCTACATACTTTTTCCTTACTGTAGTTTCTGATTTTTATTTTATAACTTTACTTTCTTTTTGCTTTTTATGATTTTAGAAATTTATTAACATTTTCAGTACCTTTATCATCTACCCAGATACTTTTAGTTTGGAGGCAAATTAGAAATATTATTAATAAGTAAGAAAAGTTTAGCTATATATAGATTTTAAAGCTGCAGAAGGCAAAGGTTAATTTATAAAAAGAGACATTTATGTAACAAAAATCAGGAAATTCTGCATAAAAGTACTGTCTAGAATTTACTGCACACATTAGGGGGAAAGTAATATAAATGTTTTACATGTTAGGAGCTGTTGCAAAGAAAAATGTATTTAAAAAAAAACATTATTTGAAATGAAACAAGAATGATATTATGAAGATTACAATAATTCCACTGTCCCAGCAAAAAATAAACTGTAGATTTTTCAGTCTAATAGCCACTTCAAGAAAGCATCTTCTTTGGCTCCAGTAAAATATTAAAATGTCAGCAGGACTGCTTTAGGCCATATTGGCAGCCTAAATTGCATGGGTGTTGCTGCTTCTGGAGCACTGAAACTTTATATTAAATATTTAAAACATTTAACTTGTTTCAACGTTATGATTATCTATATACTGATTATGGATTTTATTGCTATTTGAAAATGCTGTATATTTGTCAGCTCCTCTTTTTTTTACAGCAATGTGTTAGATACTTTTTTAAGCACTCTTATGAGGCCAAGCTCTGTCAATATAGGATGCATAAAGAAAAATGTAAAGCCATTATATCTATCAAATTGGTGCATGCAATTCTGAGCCTTGCAAACGTTTATGTAAATATTCAAAGGGGAGCAAAATGCAACTTTGCCTCATAGTCCTCTCTTGTAATTGGACACAGTAAGAAGTTTCAAATATCTAAGATAATTTTTAATTTCCAGGAATACAATTGTCCATTTGATCATACTCTGGCCCAAAACAGTGCAAAAGCAATTTCAAGATTCCCTTGGAAACAGGAAAAAAGCTCAATTTCTGTTGCAATTAAGCTCTTTTCTGAAAATATAGTTGTTCAACAGTTTTATGGGATATAATTAGGCTCCTTGTCCAATCTTGTTGCTTATGAAAATTTTATACAGTTTTTTAACAACTTTCTTTCAGACACCCAATGTATTCCCAACATATTGCTGGGATTATCTCACAAATACTGTTTTTCATCTGCCTAAGGTTTTATCCAGTGACTACAGGGCTAGACTGGACTTATTGACTGTACAGAAATAATTTAAGCCATGTGACAATATTATAAGCATATTGCACATTTTTGGACTGTCATTCAAGTAGCTGTAAAGATCCAATTTATAGCCAAGACCTAAAAGCACAGCCAAGGAAGCAACTCAGCAGCCAACTGAAAATCACAAAGAAGATTTTGCTAAACCATCAGATCATAGCAATCTGCTAACAAAGTCTAGGCTACAAGTTTCCTAAAATTCTTATCTAATGTAAACATCATTAGGGATTTTTCAGAATACATTTTATCTTCTCCATCAGTTTTAAAATGCAGATTTAACGATGTCCCTGTCAAGCAGAAACTTAGACTATGCAAATCTAGGAGTTTTACAGCATGTGTTTTTATAGTGAAAATTATTTACTGAAATTTGGCTAAAACTATTATAGTCTTTGTTAAAATCCAGCCACATGAATTTTTGTAGAAGTGTTCTTTGACTTATAAGTATTTGTTTGAAGTTACAACAGTACTGAAGTTACAACAGCACTGAAAAAAGTGATTTTCACACTTACAACTGTTGCAGCATCTTCATGGCTACATGTTCAAAGTTCAGATGCTTCACAATTGGCATGTATTTACAACAGTTATAGCATTTGGCATCTATGATTGACATTTGTGAGTTTCCAGTTGGCTTCGGACAAGCAAAGCCAATAGGAAGCCAGATTTGTTTAACCATATGATTCACTTAACAACTGCAGTGATTCACTTAACAACCAGAACAGAATAAATTGTAAAAATGGAGAATGAGTCATTTAATAACCAACTTGCTTAGTAATGGAAATTCTGGTCTTAATTGTGGTCATAAATCAAGGCTACCTGTATTCTATAGAGTCATTATAACACCATAAAATAAACATCAGAAGTTTATGCTAAGAATAGAGTAGAACAGAACTTTATTGTCACTTTAAATGTACACTAATTAGCATACATTAAAATGAAATTTCATTGCATTCAGTTCTCAAAAGATAACTATTATGCATATACCCACATCCATGCACGTATATGGCACAGAGAAACATCACAGTTTAAGTTCGAATACATGGCAAAAAAAAAAAGAATCCTGCAAATTTACAAGACAGATGGCATAAGGAACAAAGCTGTTACAGAATCTAGTAGTCCTGCTATAGATACTTTGAAACCACCTCCCCGAGGGGAGCAACAGAAACAGACTGTGAAGTGGGTGTGTAGGGTCTTTAAAAATGCTTCTAACTCTAAGCACATAGCGCTTATAGCAGCTTCCTGAATAACAGGAAGCAAATTTCCTATAATCTTCTCAGCTGTCCTTAGCACTCTCTGAATGGACTTTCTATCTGAGGCACTGCTGCCACTAAACCAAACAGTGAGGCAGTTTGTTGAAATGCTCTCAATTGTGCCTCAGTAAAAAGTGGCCACAACAGAAAGAGAAAGAAAGATGTGATCTCCTATTCAACACAGCAAATGCAAATGCTGTGGGAAGCGGAGATAACAGGAATATGACAAAATGTTGTGTGCAAAGTAATAACATAGCCACTGTTGACATTCATGTCTTAGTTGGTAATTAGAAGAACCAATAAATCACCTTTTTAGTGTTTTATATTTTCATATTATATTCTGTTTCTGCTTCACATGATAAACATGGATTTTTCTAAAAGAGTCAAGTCTTCTGAAATACTACTAAAATGGTTTATCACTTTTAACACTTATGAAAATGATATGATATAAATCTTTAAAATAATTTTTAAAGAGGTTCAATTACAATTAGCAATAAGTAAAATGTTCTTTATTGTAAATATAATTTCAATTTTTAATGTCTGAAATAAGGACTTACTAGAGAGATACAATGTTTTGGGTTGCAGAATTTGTAAAGCTGGTTCTAATGCCACTAAATAAGTCTGAAATGATTTTTTTTCTGTAATAGTCTTCTTTGTTAATGTAGTCAATAATTTAATGGTTAATTTATGAAGCTGCAAAAAGTAAACTGAGTAACATAGCACCAAGTTAAAATGCTTTTCATTATGGCAACATTTAACACATACGCTAATTTAAGCTTTATAGATTGTATCCTGAACTAGAGCAAATGTTGCCTCAAGCAACACTGCATTGTTGCCTACCAAAATAAATATATATTGAAAGTCTTTCCATTATATAAATTTGTTTTTAGTGGGAAAAACAGCAATATTTTTGCACTTTATTTAGAGGGAAAATTCTAACTTTTTTTGCCTCTGGAAATATTATTAAAATTATATAAAAACTGATTGATCTCTATGTTTTCCTTTTTAGTTATTTCTAAGAAGGAGAAGATTTAAAACACAGAACTATATGTAATTTGTCAACTATTGTCATAAAGACAACATTCACATCTGCAAAACTATTTTATTGTGATAGAGCAAGTCTGTGGGAGGGTTTATTTATTTTGGAGGGTGGGTCAGACCAATTACTGTAGCAGAAAATTCAAAGTTTGAAGAGAGAGATTGTATTTAATGTTACACTTGAATCCTAAAATAAGTCATTCAGCATACTCTTAAAACAGTGTTTGATGACCTTAGTATCTTTAAGATGTCTGGACTTCAATTCCCCAAACTCTCCAGCAGCACGCTTAATGTTGCCAAGGTGATAAACACTGTTCTCAAATATGGTATCTTAAGCATAAAAATAAATAATTTCTTATAAATAAATATTAAATATGTAACTTAGAGGTGACCTAAATTATCAAGTCATTCCATATATGGCAGTTTCCTGCTGCTTCCCTGAAATTTTCTGAAGAAAGTAAGTATGACTGGTAAATCTATTTGGTGAATACATCTCAGAGTACTGCTGAGAAGATATCCTGATGTATTGAACAGATGTTCAGCTTAGTTAAGTGCTACAAACATACCACCCAGCAAAATCTAAAGCTTAATGGATAGAAATCTAAGCGAAGGATTGCAGTCCTAAGTGATGATCTGATGATACCTTTATGGCATTGTTTCTTCCCTTTCCAATAATTCAAGGTATTTAAAAGTTGTTGTATTTTTAGATTCATAATGCAGTCTTCTTTCTTACCATTTCTTCACTATAAATATATACTTGAAATATATGCTACTGAATTCAAGGAAACTTACTCCCTGGTTTAAGGAATGCAGCCTGAAACATTTCATTTTATCTTAATTATTTAAACATGTGTAAGTGAACAATTGCGTCTTTGAGAATAGAAAGTCCAGTTACTAGCTTAAAATGTTACATATATAAAGAGTTTATTGGGAATAAAGAAAGCAGGAAGCAGAAGGAAAATGAAGAAAACAGGAAAGAGAAGGGAAAACAAGAAAAAGAAAGATATCACAGATAAATATTAACCAAGTCAGTCTAAACTATCTAATTATGAGTTGCCTATAAATATATAAATATAAATACAATGCAATATAAATATTATAAATACAAAGCCATATAAATACAGTACAATTTTCTAAAAAAAATCTTTTATGCTCAACCTTCCAGTTCTGCTGTTGGTGATAAGGAAAGTACTGATATCACTCTATACATATAATTGTAATAGGGATTAATTACAATTAAATATATAATAATGAGAATAAATGTGTACTTGTGTTAATCTAACACAGTGCTACCCAAAGTAGTGAATACCGACCTTCACGATTTGTTGGATTATGCAACGGGGCAATATTATTATTATTATTATATACCTTATTCATTAAACATGAAACTCAGTCAACCGAACATTCAAAAATGCATCACAAATATCATTGACTGCTGCTGATGGTTGATATAGGTTGCTGCCAGGATCCTAGGTATCAACCAAATACCTTTTAAAGATGTATGATGTTCCAAATAGCGCAGTTTTTTGCCTCTGGTGTTATTGCAGGAAGCTGCAATTTCTTGATGTATTTTATAATATTCTTGGACATGGTATCAAGTGCACCGATAACAATAGGTATCACTGTTACATGTTTCATCCATAATCGCGTAGTTTTAATGGCCAGGTCGCAATATTTTGTGATTTTTTTCCAGTCCTTTTTCTTCGACTTTGGCATCTACTGGTACCATGGTATCAATAAATTGTACGTTTCGGTTTTCAACAACTGTGATATCTGGCGTGTTGTGTTCCAAATGACGATCCATCTGTATTTGAAAGTCCCACAAGATCTTTACCTTCTCATTTTTGATAACTTTTTCCACTTTATGCTCCCAGGACTTTTGGGATACAAGTAAGTTGTATTTTTTACATAATGACCAGTGGATTAATTTAGCAACTCAGTTGTGTCTAGCTTTGTAATCATTTTGTGTAATTTTGCTGCATTCACATATTAAATGTGAAACATGTTTGACTTTGTTGTTGCAAAGTTGGCAGTTTGGATTCTCAGTGGATTTTTGTATCTTCACTTTCATGGCATTAGTTTGTAGTGCTTGTTCTTGAGCACCAAGTATTAAACCTTCTGTTTCTTTCTTGATGGTTCCCATCTTAAGGCATGCCCATGTGAAGTTGTCATCACATTTTCCTTCAATGTTTTTCAAGTGCCGTCCATGCAAAGCTTTGGTTTTCGATCTATTTAATCTGTCATCCAGCTGTTTTTCCTTATATTCTGCCTTTGTTTTTGTTGTTTTTATAATGTTCTCCATTTGCACAGTCTGCAGCAATTTTTCTGTACTTTGGTTCACGTAATCATTCAAACTTCGTTTTTCTTCTTCTACAGTTTGATGGATTTGCAATAGCCCTCTGCCACTATTTTTCTTGGCAGGTACAACCTGTCAATGTCACTTCGTGGATGTAAAGCGTGGTACATATTCAAAAGTTTGTGCTTTTTCCGGTCCATGTTTTTCAATTCAGCCAAAGTCCAGTTGATGATTCCAGCTGAGTAGCATATCACTGGAACTGCCCATGTATTAATGGCTTTAATTATGTTTCCAGCATTCAGCTTTGATTTTAATATTTTGCGGA
>JANHFL010004842.1:71289-81929 GCA_032468155.1 Oxyrhabdium leporinum
TCTCTTTTAGGGAAAATATTCTGGCTTTTTTAGTATATCCTAAAATATTTCATTTTTCTAGGAGAGGGGTGGGTTTTAACTTCCAACAATACTTACAACCGTTGTGATATCCCCATGGTCAAATGTTCAAGATTCAGGTGCTTGAAACTGGCATATATTTATGAGTTGCAGTGTCATGTGTGATTGCTATTTTTAACCTTGGTTTCCGACAAGCAAAGTCAATGGGGAAGCCGGATTCGCTTAATGACCTCATGAATTACATAACAACTAATTCGCTTAACTGTGGCAAAAAAAAAGTCACAAAATGAGCTGCAACTCAGTTAGCAACTTCCTTTCTTAGCAAGGTAATTTTGGGCTCCATTGTGGTTCTAAGTCAAGGACTACCTGTATTTGTTATATATTTTTTGAAGAGCTGGGATTCAAGCTGCAAGATTTTCCTACGAGGTCAAAACATACCGATCTAGGATCCCTACAGACAGAGCCAGTGTTTTCTCCTGCATCCCCATGATCAAATTTCTGAGGGCATGGGAAGCTGAACTGATTAACTTTCAGCTCAATCTTCTATCAGGGCAATTTTACAACAAATTTTGTGCAGCTGGGAACAACTGGTCCCCTATTAGAAACCTGCCTCCTGGGATTTTTTCTCCTTCCATTTGATATTTCTATGCGAAGTTTCCAGCCCCCCCACCCCGATATAGGGGAATGTTAAGAGGAGTGGCTTTGCTCCTCCTCTCACCATTTTCCTCTTTCTTGCAGCACAAGAAAATGTATCAAGAAAACAAATAGAGAATGACAATTTTCTAATTTCCTCTTTTGTCTTCTTTTATACTCCTCCTCCTCCTATTGAAAATTCAGCTGCAAAGACACTCATGAAATACATATAGATAAAGTACGTAAATAAATAATTTGGGACAAAGCTGGCAACTGGAAGTGTCATCCCCACCTTAAAATCAGTATTACATGGCTAGTAATCTACAAGACATTGATATGTACCAGTATGTTGCTTATTGCTGTAGCAAAGCAGAATTTTATCACAATTGTCTGAAGTAGAGTTGAAGCTCCACTCAGAGGATTCATAGACAACTGCAAGGATATTCACATCCGTTCAGAATTTTTCACAAAGCAGCAAATGTAGCACTAATTGCAATCATGACCCTGGTGGATGGTTCACACCACATAGTAAATGACAGCATGTCCAATAAGCCACAACTGGATGAGTTCAGATATATTAAACCATAAATCCTGGCAGTAAGTAGGAAGGAAAGAAAGATTCAAGAAAGTAGATAAAACAAGTCAGTCCACTCTTTTTTTAAAGTACATTTTTTATTTTATTTTTAATGCAAACAATCCATCTTCTATTGTGTCATCTGGGTACAAATATCTTATGCAATAACAATGAAAATTTATAACCATATTCATTGCATTAGTATTCTGTACTCTTATCTTATTACTAATGTACATATCAGTCATTATAACAGTTCTCATCTTAACATATTTAATGCTATTAATATATTTTCTATATTACACTAATCTTCTTTTATTTCTAGCTTTCATATTTATTCTCTAACCATTGATAAAATGATTCCCATCTCATATATTTAGTTTGTTCCTTCTCTTTAATTGCAATTGTTAATCTATTCATTTCTGCACATTCTAATATTTTCCTGATCGCGTTCTCATCAGTAGGAATCTCTTGACTTTTCCAGTTTTGTACAAATACAATTCTAGCTTCAGTTATTACATGAATAGTTAAATATACATTCTCTTTGCTATAAATTTCAGGTAAAATCCCCAACAAAAAAATATCAGGTTTTAAATCAATATGCTGTTGTATCATCTTTTCCAACCACGTATGTGTTTTTGCCCAATATTTTTTAGCTTCTACACATGTCCACCACATACGATAATATGATCCAGGTATCTGGTGGCACTTCCAACATTTAGCTGATTTATCTTTAAACATCTTTGCCAACCTCACCTGTGCAAAATGCCATCTATAAAACATCTTATACAAATTTTCTTTGTATGCAGTTGACATTGTTAATTTATAGTTTCTATCCCAGTTTCTGCCATTTATCTAATTCTATTGTATAACCAATTTTTTTTGCCCATGCTATCATTGTCTTCACTTGTTCCTCTTCCAATTTAATACCCAATAAATAGCTATACAATTTTTTAATCAATCTTTCTTCTGTTCCTGTATCTTATCCAATTCTGTCAATTCATTATAAAAACCATATAGTTTAGTATCTTTTTCACATCTAGATTGTATTTGCACATGTGAATACCAGATCATATCAATCCCTTGCTCACTCAATTCTTGTTCAGTTTTGAGCTCTCGCTTTTCATTAAAAATGTCTTTATATCTAACAATATTTCCCATATTAAAAATATTTGGATGTATAAGTGCTTCCATTGGTCAAAAGCCAAACTGGTATCTTCATATAATGCTGTTCTCTAATTTTCTCCCATACTAACAATAAAGCATTTCTTATATAATGTCTTTAAAAGTAACCATGTATCTTACTTTTCCCATACCATAAGAAGGTGTGCCAACCCAATTGCAAATCATGTCCCTCCAAAGTCAATAATCTTGTATTCCTCAATGCAATCCATTCTTTCATCCATGTTCACACCGCAGCCTGGTAATATAATTCCCAATTTGGTAATCCAAAACCTCCTCTACTTCTTGTGTCCTATAACATTTTAAAGTTAATTCTTGCTTTCTTCCCTTGCCAAATATATTTTAATATTATTTTATTAAGATCCTCAAAATCTTTTTTTCCAATTTTATTGGAATTGTTTGAAACAAGTACAATAATCTCGGCAATATATTCATTTTAATTGTAGCTATTCTTCCTGTTAAGGATAATTGCAGACTTTTCCATTTTTCCAAAATTGTCTTAATTTGTTGTATCACTTTGTAATAATTATCCTCCTTAATCTCTACACATCTTGCTGTTAATTGAATCCCTAAGTACTTTACTTTCTTAGTAATCTGAGTATCTAATCTCTTCATTAACTCCTTTTTCTGCTTATTTGTGATGTTTTTCACTAAAATCTTCAGTTTTTTTCTCTATTTTCAATCCTGCCATTTCACCGTACTCTTCTATTTTTTTAATTAACTTAGGCCCCGTTTCTTGTGGGTCTTCTAGGATAAAAATTAAATCATCTGCAAATACCTGTAATTTGTACTTTTCCTGTTTTATTTCTATACCTTTTATCTCCATATCTTGTCTAATGTTTCTATTTAATACTTCCAGTGTCAATACCAATAATAATGGTGACAGGGGGCATCTTTGTCTTGTACCCTTCTTAATGTTAACCTTTTCAGTCATATCTCCATTTACCATCACCTTTGCAGTTTGTTTATAGTATATTGCCTTAATCATCTTAATGAATCTCTCCCCAAAGTCCATCTCTTTTAATTTTGCTAACATAAATTGCCAGTTCACATTGTCAAACACCTTCTGTGCATCTAAGAAAATCAATGCCATTTACTTCTCTGGATGTGCTTCATAGTATTCCAATGTGTTTAAAATTATTCTCATATTATCTTTAATTTGTCTCTTAGGTAAAATCCATTTTGATCCGACTATATAAATTGATTTAAAAATCTCTTTAATCTTTCTGCAATTATTGAAGCAAATACTTTATAGTCTGCATTCAATAAATATATTGGTCTGTAGTTTTTAATCTGTTGCAAGTCTGAATCTTCTTTTGGTATGAATATATGCTTCTATCCAAGAATTTGGTACTTTCGCCTCTAACAGTAATTCACTGAATACTTCCAACACTGAGTTGCTTAAAGAGTTTTGTAAATTTTTATACAACTTTGCTGGTATTTCAGCCGGCCCTGGTGTTTTTCCATTTTTTTTGTCTTTTAATTGCTTCCATTAATTCCATCATTGCTATTCTTTCTTCTAATGTTGCTTTAACTGTTTCTGGTACTGTAGGTAATTCCTCTTTCTTTAGATACTGTCTTATTTTATCTTCAGAAATTGTCTCTTGATCATATAGTTTTTCATAATAGTTTTGAATTATTTTCTTTTTAGCATCATTTTGATGGTAAAGAGTCCCTTCATCATCTATTAGTTGGTAGATCAATTTCTTTTCTTTCTCCTTTTTCAATTTGTATGCGAACCATCCTCCTGACTTTTGATTTTTTTGCTAACTCTTCTTTATCTATTAAATTCAACTTATTTTTTTAAAATTCCATTTGATTTCTTATATTCTTTTTTTGTGGTTCTTTTTGTAGTTCTATCTCTAGTCTCCTATACTCTTCTTCTAATTTCTTTTGAGTTTGTCTCTTCTTTTTGTTTCTCTTTCCCACATACATTATAATTAGTCCTCTAATATATGCCTTTACTCTGTCCTATACGTTTTGTAATGAAATTTCTCCTTTTCTATTCTCTTTAAAAAAAACCCACTCAATTCTCTTTCCATAAATTGAATATATTTCTTTTCCTTTAGTATTTTGATTCATTGTCCATCTTGACTTCTTTTTTTTGTCCCTTCCATATAACTTTTATCGGGTTATGATCAGAGGTGAAATCTAGCCTGTTTGGACTGGTTCTGGGTGCCGGTGGCAGAAATTTTGAGGAGTTTGGCAAAGCGGCAAACCTCTGGCTGGCCCCAACCCCACCCACCCGCATGCCAGCTTGCTGCTTGCCCTGCCTGCCCATTCACTGCTCACCCCATCCGTTTGCTTGCCCCATCCCACCCTGCCCTATATATCTCGACTTCGCCCAGCAGCCCAGCTAATCTCTTTGCCTCGCCTCCGCTCTGCACGTCGCTCGTTCTGCTCACCAAAGGTAAGTATACCACCCACTCATCCTTGCCTCAGGTTGGAGCCCAAGGAAGTGCCATTCCCTGCTCCAGCCTTGGTCCATCCAGAGCTTCTGCCTGATTGCCATTCCCCTAAGCTGGGTTGGGGAACGTGCCATTCCCTGGCTCCATCCTTGCTCTGTCCAGAGCCTCCACCCACATGCCTCCCCTGCTGGCCTTAAACCATGACCCCCCTGGGCCAAAGAAATTTATTCGGCCTGAGGCCTGCTGCACTAAGCTGAAGGGCTGTGGCAGGGATGGCATGGGTTCGGAGGGCCAAAGCAGTATGGAAACGGAACAGACGGTTCTTCTTATCTGTAAGAAGATCCATCTGGAAAGTGCTGTGGAGATCTTGCAGCCACTTCTTCTATCCCTTGCCAGCCTCGCTCGCGGAGATGCTCCATGTGCTCTCCGGGTCATCAGCTGCTTCTCTCTGCTGCTGCTCTTGCTGGGAGAGCGTCTTGCGCAATTTAGCAGCCGTGGGCGACTGCTTTGGGTCCTCTAACTCCCATCTGGGAAGCACTGCAGCTGAGAGAAACAGCATTCAACAGCGTTGTTTCTCTGTGCCTCAGCGATATCCAGAGGGGACTTAGAGGAAATCAGCAGCTCACAACTGCTAAATTGTAGAAGATGGTCTCCCAGCAAGAGCAGCAGCACTTCAGAGAGAAGCAGCTGCTGCCCCACAGAGCAGAGATGGAGCAGAGCAGGCCTCGAAAGGCTTCTCGGTTGAGCCTCACTGCGTGGCTAAAGCCGCATGCATGCGTGAAAGCCTCGCTGGTGGCTGAAGCTTCGCACATGCACAGAAACCTTGCCGCGTGGCTGAAGTTGCACACATGCATGGAAGCCTCACCGCACGCGTGCACGGAAGCCTCTTCACACTTATGCATGGAAGCCTCGTCATGTGCATGCATAGAAGCCTCACTGCCCCACCTTGCTGTGAGTGACATCGAGTTGGCCATGCCCACTCAGTCACATGACCCCACACCCATCAAGCCACGCCCATAGAACCGGAGGTGGTAAAATTTAGATTCCACTAATGGTTATGATCTGCCCAGGTACTTGTTTCAATGTTTATTTCTTGTCTATTAGATATTAATTCTGCTGATATCCACATCATATCTATTCTGCACCAAGACATATGTCTATGTGAATAAAATGAATATTGATTTTTATTATTTTTTTATGTCAGAAATTTTGCAGGCATTTGTTTAAAAGCAATATTTAGGGTGAGATTATACACAAGCTACAGTATACCGCAACTACAAAATTCATATGGACACCATTGCAGTTATTTCAAAACCACTTCATTTACCAAAGATCAATTTGGAGGGTCTTTAGTTTGTTTTAAGAACAAAATCCAATCTTAGGAAAGAAATCAAAATCTATATGCATCATGTGGAAATGAAAAAATGAACAAACAGGACTTTTTTTGTATATATGAGGGAGAGTAATTCGTTTCCCATCTCTATTCCCCATATAGGGTTTTTTTTAATATATAAAAGTGGAATAAGTCATAGGTATGTTCCCAATCAAGCAAAGCATGAGGCTACAGCAGAGAGTTATAGGGTTATGGTGAGTGAAAAGCAGTTTAAGATATTTGTTGACATATGTGTTTATTTGTGGCTCAGCTGGCACTGAAGTCATGGAAAGTGAAACAATATGAGTGAAAGCTGGATGTGGAACATACAGTAACTTAAATAATTGAATGCATCTTACACAACCACATACTCATGAATAGAGGCCTACAGTAAAGTAAAACATAAGAAATATTTGTGATCTTAGGATGCTGGATAACTGGTGGCTTTAAGTATTGTCATCTTGTTAGGGCTACTTTTTTGGAAAGTGTACGAAAAAAAGTGTAAAAAATAGTGAGGGGGAAATGTGTCATAGAACTGATGCCCCAACTCACTTTTGATTCTAGCCCTATTGCTTCAGCCATGACTGCCACTAAGCATCTAAGAGTTTACCATGGGAAAATATGATTCTAAGAAAATATTGCCCAGTCTCACCATAATATAATTATGCACAAAATGAAGAAACTCTGTGCATAATTTGTGCGTAACACATACTACTAATATCTTAACCCAGCTACCTAAGAATCAGAATCAACCAAGAATACAAATATTATCCTTATATACAGGTAGTCCTCAATTTATGTCCCAATCGACCCCAACATTTCTGTTGTTAAGTGAAACATTTGTTAAGTGGGTTTTGCCCCATTTTATGACCTTTCATGCCACAGTTGTTATGTGAATCATCGCAGTTAATAATTAAGTAACCGGATTGTTAAGTGAATCTGGTTTCCTCATTGACTTTGCTTGTCAGAAGGTGAAAAAGGTGATCACATGACCTTGGGACACAGCAACAGTCACAAATATGAACCAGTTGCCAAGCATCTGAATTTTGATCACATGATTATGGGGATTCTGCAAAAGTCGTAAATGTGAAAAACAATCATAAGTCACTTTTTTTTCAGTGCCATTGTAACTTTGAACAGTCACTAAATGAACTGTTGCAAGTCAAGGATTACCTGTATATCGATTTCCCAATTTATATTAATATAAATCATTTTCCAGAACTGTTGAGCTTCATAGCATGCCAACATATATAAAACAAGTTATCTATCATGCTAATTATATTTCCAACAATTTTTTGGAAAATGTATTTCTCACTTTGACAATCAACACTGAATTACGTAGCCATGATAAAACATGTCAATTTCATGGGTGAATAATATTTGGAGTAAATTTAATCTTCCATTGAAATTCCCATTGTTGAATATCTAATACTACATTCCAGTGCTGTATCGATTTAATCATAAAATATTTAGCTGTTTGGATTCTTCACCAACAGTAGAAATAGATCTCAACAAATATTCTGAATTGTATATTACAAGATTTTCAAATTCATCCAAATATTCTTCATTTTTTCTGCATTTTTTGCTACTAAACAATAGACACTGGAACATTGCAAAGTAAGAGATTCAATTTTTTTTATCTTAGTTTTATTAATAATTAAATCTTGCCATCTGAAGAAAGTGTTAGCTCTCCACTGAATATATTTCTTGGTATTTTTTCTTTCATAAAAACAAACATTTAATACTGATACAAGAAAAATCTGGATTGATCCTTTTCTGATAGTTATCCTTTATATTAAATATATTATTTATTATTGCATGATCTCTTATACACTGTTCATGTTTTGTTAATTCAGAGAAATGTCTGAAAATCTATGCTTTTCATAGATGTAGGCAAGCCATAAAGAGATACAATCTTTACTAAAATCCATGTTAAGCATCTAGTATGATAATATAATTTAAAGTTCAGAGCCTCCAAACCACTTCTCTTTCAGGAACACTATAGTATTTTAAAAGAAATTCTTGGTCTTATAGTAGGCCATACATATTGTTTGTTTATGCTAATCAGTATCTTGTTTTCAATAGATATTTGATAAAGAAAAATTTTAAAATATTCATTCAGCATTTCAGCGCGCACACGCACACACACAGAGAGACCCTCATGTGTGTGTGAAATAATTTTATATTTATGAT
Source organism: Oxyrhabdium leporinum (assembly GCA_032468155.1). Taxonomy (NCBI): domain Eukaryota; kingdom Metazoa; phylum Chordata; class Lepidosauria; order Squamata; family Cyclocoridae; genus Oxyrhabdium; species Oxyrhabdium leporinum. The sequence continues at coordinate 79,667 of JANHFL010004842.1, forward strand.
AGGGTGAATTTAAGCGTAGTCTTTGAAGTGCTACATGTATTAAGGCCTGCTAAAAAAATCCACCCCCAGCAAATAAATAACCATTATTTGGCTTTATACGAATTAATCAGTTTCCATTATATATCATCAGCTCCTCGGTTTCATATGCACCTTGTATCTTCTTTTCTAATTTAATAAAGACATGTAAATACAAAAGTCATTCCATTTACATCATTTTATGTTGACATAGCAATTTTGCCAGAAACAGTCCAGCCTTAATCCTATAGAGTATGAGCCTGCTTTCAATATGGCCTATAGCTATAAGGGAAATACTCTTCAATTACAAAGGCCTGGATGGTGGTGTTGGCAGAAATTCAGAACAGCTGCAAAAAATGATACTGCTTAGTGAGCTCTCCTTATCTTAAGCAAAAGAAGCACAAAATCCATGAGCTCCTTCTAAATGAATCTTTATTAACATAATCTAGCACTTTTTAGAATTTTCCGTAGAATTTATTGTATATCTTTCTGCAATCCTCCAGTCAAAGAAGTGAAAAGTTCATTCCAAGTATTCATAACTTCAAAATTGGCTTACTTCAGGCATTGTCCACCTTCTTAAATCAGGTGCCTGCATACATTTATTTCCCCAAAGCATCAGGAAATTGTATCATTAAAATGTAGTAACAAAATTTGTGTTGACATAGTTCTCAATCACCCTCCCCATACCCCAAGTTAAGAGTAAGAATGACGACCTCTGGGAGTCAAACAGCTTCAATTTCCATCCTTAGCCCGACACTTTAAAAAACGTTTCCATAATAAACCACTGACTGAATTCATCCATTTCTTTGCACCCTAATCTGGAACTTCTTGGCAAAAGGCAAAAGTAAAGTTTTTTCACTGAGAGGCCTCCCAGTTCTATTCATATATTAAAAATATCAGGAGGAGGAGAACGACGAGGAGGAGAACTCTCTTTCTAGTCTTTCTGGGCTTATAATTATGGCAAGGATAACTTTCCTAATTAAAAATGGCAGACTATGTTCACAGCATTCAAAACTGCTTGAAGTAACCTGAAGCATTATCTTCTGTTTCTTTATACCGTATACAGCTATTTTTTATTTTAAATATCATCTGAAGTACCAGTTCTGTCCTGCTTCTATTTTATTTTATTTTAAAAATAGACTGAAAAGTAGACATTCAGAATTTTTTTTTGAAAGAGAATTACCATTCATCATGACTGTTTAATATTTTCCATTATTAAATTTTCCTAATGGCAAAGCCTTCTTTACTAAAAACTAGGGGGAAAAGTTCTATTCAATTAACTTGCTATTTTGTTTTGAATGCAACAATTATGCTTAAAGTTATTTGCGTTATGAAACTTATAGAAAAATGCTTCAAGACATTTATGTGCATAATCCAATTCATAACTTTCATGTAACTCAAGAGATGACATGCTAATTTAAATTTGAAGAACAAAAACCTAAATATTATGTGTTCAGTATTAAACTCACAATTTGACATGTTATTTGAAAAATAGGATTTGAACTTCATATGAAACACAATTCTTTGTGGCCATTTCAATGCAATTTGAGCAATACTTGACTTTTGCATATATGCCTTTCATGATAGTATCCAAATTCTTGAGTTGTACAGTTTATACAACTTCCAGATGAGGACATAATACTGAACTAGTTTTAAAAATAGATTTCAGAAGAATACACAGTCAGAACATATTCTTCTATTTCAGCTATAGTGATTTCTACTTTCAGTGAAAACCAGCCATTTGCTAATTCCTTCAATATCTGTCAATGAGGAGAAAAAGTAACAGCAAAGATCTACTAGACTGAAAAACTCAATGAATCTAATGCATCTGCTTGATGGCTTCTGCACTTTTCTAGTTTGACCTAGTAAGACTTAGCATTTGTCACTTGTTATCTCTTTACATTCCGTGCCTTAGAATTGTTCTGTCTGGCAATTCTATCAATTTTTCCATTTTTCCTTTACAAAACAATAACTGTCTTTCTTAGTGATAGTTTGAGTGCAAAAGTCTCAAGTTCAAACCAACCAACCAACCAGTAATGAGAAATTCCTTTCTTAGGAGTTGAATTTTTGTCATAAATTTACTCGTATGATAAACATGATGGGTATCTATAGCCCAATGCTTTGTTTCTTCCCATTTTTCAAAAAGAAGGGGAGAGAGACAGAGAGAGAGAGAGAGAGAGAGAAGAAAGAGGAAGGAAGGAAGGAAGGAAGGAAGGAAGAAAGAAAGAAAGAAAGAAAGAAAGAAAGA
>JANHFL010004842.1:88773-100106 GCA_032468155.1 Oxyrhabdium leporinum
TTTAATCACTGTTTCCAAGGAAACAGTGCAAGCAGATAATTGTCTCCAATGAACTAAAACCAGCTATTAAATATTTATTATATAGATTGTCATGGGCATCCAATGGACATACAACTCCGGATGACTAACAAAATAATCACCATATCTATTAAAAACAAATTAAGAGAGTCCAAAATAAGTATACTAAATACTAAAGCTCACTGTCAGTCTCAAGAACCAAGAAAGACACTATTCTTCCAAGTAGAGTTCATTATTGTTCACACGTATAGACAGAACCTTGCCATACTGAAGCACTTTACTATTTATATCAAGCATAAACTCTGAGAACTATTAGGGAGGTACTGTCTCTTCACCCTTTTTTTTTTCACAGAAAATATCTGGACTGAGATGTCTCTTATTCTTCTGAAATGTATTCCCTATGACCTGAAAATACCATCCTACTATGTTCTATCACACTCCCCCAATACTCAGGGCCAGAATTCAGTGAAGAGCCAGTCTTTATTACACCTTTCTTAAGTAATTAAAATATCGTATTTGCATCATCCTTGAAAGATACCATGAGCTTTATGAAGATTTGCTATATTTAATTGTACTTAACAGGTCAATTTGTTGTAAATTATGTGAACCATGTCAGTTAACACAGCTAAATTGTTGCATTCAGCCAACTATGGCCTATCCTGAACCATTGTAAATCTGAGCAGGTCAGACCTGATTAATACTTGCGTGGAAGATCATAGCAAACTCCAGAGTTATCAATCAGAACAATACAAAGCAAAATAGAAAGATAGTAGTGGCAAGTCATCTATGTATTGTTGCATGGATATGCAAATTGGACACCCTTTCCAGTCTCTTAGCTTTGATTAGTCAAGTGGATAGGAGAGAATGATGTGAAATAATGGCATAACTCATGCTTGGCAATACTTTTTATTTAAGAGAGAAACTGTTAGAGTAATTGCATTTGACTTGTGAAAAATTGGGATGCACTGTATTACATGATAGAGACTGAGATGATACTTGGTTGGAGAGATATAGGAATAAATACTTAAGAAAACTGGTGATAGCTAAAGCATCCATAGAGGTAGAAGCCTGATGTTGGTAGAAAGACTTTGAAGATCTGAAGAAATCGTGGAAGTCCATTCAAAAAGTACCTTCTGCCCAAGGAAAATAATCTATTTGATTTCCATTTCTGACTTGGTGGACTAAACCAAGGATTCCCAGAGACCTTGGTCTTTTCTGGCCATCTGCAATAAGACTTTCATCAGCAATGTTTTGATCTTGTCCTGGTGTCAGAAGGCTAGTCTGGATGTAACGAACACGCTGCGAATGAATTCAAGGGAAATGGAGTCACTATTTGCCCACTATGATACTTGGTCAGCAGCAGTATTGTTTGTTGAGGAGTAGGGGAGATACTAGTTCTGCAGCACACAGAAGTCTTCCTGGATTCCTGACTGATGGATGGGCACCTACTGATAGATGGACATCTGAAGGCCTAAACATTTTAATTTAGTTTTAACTGAAGCACCAGTTGTGCACTAGCTGAGGCACAAAAATCTGGCAATTTTTCGTGTCTTCATTATTTCTGATCTGATTATCACAATGCACTGTATTAGTTCTGCCTTTGAAAAAAACCTTCAAAAGTCAAATTGATAAAAAAAATGTGCTAGCCCATTTAGTAACAGGTTTTATGCCAGGTGCAAGTATCTTCAGTGCTATGAACCAAAAACCAAACAAAATCAATCAGTTTCTAAATGCAATTCAAAGGGTTGATTCTGCTCTATGAAGGCCATATATGGTCCAGTGCCTATATATATCCGAAAGACCAATTTGTCCAATTATAATTGGCCCATTTACTGTATTCATCCTGGAAATAACTTCTAGTTGTACCCTATTTTCAAGAAATAAAAGAAGCCATAATTTTTCTGTCACAAACTGTGCCTTATGGAACAGTTTTCTCCTTAGATTCTAATTACATGTTGGAAGTTAATTAAAATTAAGCTTTTCAGAGAACATTAACGTGATGTTTCCTTCTTTACTATCTTTAATTTCTAATATCTTAGTTTAAATAGTCATAATTTTATAAGGATCATTATTATTTGATTATGATACTGATTTTTATCGGTTATTAAGTTCATTGTGGGTGTTTTAATTTGACTTGTTCATATTTATCTACTATGAATGTTTTAATTTTTAACTAACATAAACCTCCAAGAGTTCTTAGCAGATTTTGCAGTATACAAATAGAGAAGCAACTTCCGAGAGGTCATGAGCAAGCAAGAAACATTAGGAAATCAAGTATAATGTGATAGGCAGCACTGACATTAGTCAGATGATCATTCTGATTGGCACATATGGCTGGAAAGCTATAATACATACAAAAGAAACAAACCCAACAGAAAGATGGTTGCACTGTATGTAAAGTAAAAATACCCTGGCAAAAAAATTCAAAAACCAGAAAAGGGAAATCATATTGAAAGTATTTATCTAATAATAAAAAGAGGGGACACCAAGGTGGGACTGTTGTGTGAGTATATTATAGATCACCTGGCCTGGCAAAAACGTACAGATAAGAAATTTCTTTGTCAGATGATCAGTCTTTTGAAAAGTGCCCAATACTGAAAAAGGATTATTTCAATCATGCTGACATCTGCTGGTAATCTACCTCTGCCAAGAGTCAGAAATTCAGCAAATTCTTCTTCTTTCTCACAGACAACAGATCATTCAGCACCAGTCTGCTGTCCTGAATAAAATCTTCACCAATAGAGAGAAATTGGTTGAAAAAATGAAGGTGGCTGGTACCTTGGAGGAAAGCAGTCACGATATTCTTGGATGTGCGACATCTAAATAAGGACTTGGGAAGAATCAGACCTCCAGAAGGAAAGATACTGACAAATTCTATGGAAACATAAGTCAAATCCATGATGAATGATACAGGCATGATACTGTATCATTCTGAAAGAGAATGATTATCCACTAAAGATGACAAATTTTACAAAATGAGACACTGAAGGTATAATTTCAAACAAACCTACAAAAGAAAAATGTGAAAAATCTGATGAGCCCCTGATAGGTACATTCAGGGATGTCTACTATCTGAAATGAAAAATTGAATTTATATGAAATGGAAAGAGACAAACATACCATAATTAAGGAAGAATACAAGGTAGCTGCCAGAAAATTTAGGGACTTTTGTCAGAAACATTAAATTTCAGAACGAGTTGAAGCTTGCAGAATATACCAAACTAACCAGGATTAGGTCCTTTGTATATGCTAGAAATAAAAGGAAAGTGTATAGAGCATGCAATGAAATCACAGAAGAGGAAGAATAATATCATCCCAATATCTGAAGAATAAGAAGTAAGTACCAGAATATAAAGCATTATCATATTGAAGAACAGACTTTATTCCTTGTTGTGTCAGAGAGAAAGACTAGAACACATTGTTCAAAACTGTAATAAAGGAAGTTCAAGCTAGGTATTTGCAGGAATGATGAACTGCTACCTAAGGGAGAAGCCTGCCATACAACATGGCGTTCTTCTTTAGAGAGCTATTGTAGAAATGGTTGGATGATCTATGAGCTCCTAGTGAATCTTTCATTCAGCAGGACATTTGATTATTTGACCATTATATTGTTTCTAATTTTATGAGTTTATGAAATAAATATTACAATTCAATAATCTAGTTTGCTACTACATTTTTCCCTAGGGGAGAAAAACTGTTTAACTGCCGCTCAGACAAAAAAATATATGAACTTGTAAAAATTTGTTCACGTTGTCAGACTGGCAAAATAGAATATAGTGTAATAAATTGGAACTATTAGTTTTTTTCTTTGTATCTTTCTCATGAATTAAGGTACAGATTATAATGTTGAGTTCAGCATTTTCATCATTAGAGCTGTAGACAAATTTGAAAAAAGAACTATGGATCTGAAATATTTTTACTGATTTTCACTACTTTTAACACCTAGTATCTAGTCAAACTCATGTTGTCATGGCAGTGTCATGTGACATATCACAACTTTTTCCCCTTCACTAAACTGGTTGTGGAATGGCCAGCTGCATCCGGCTGACGAGTTTGACAGCCCTGACTTAATATGCCATCTTTTAAAAATGGTACAATAGAATATATGTATATGTACTTATGTGTACATTTGTGTATATGAGTATTCAAAGTATCATAGCAAAATATGTGAATAAAGCTGTTTCTTTGTAAAGTAGCAGTTCTAATATTTGGCTGGTATGGATAGTAATAATAAGAAAAGTGAAAAAATACATTATATTTGGGGAAATGTTTAATTCCTAATTCCAGAATGGTGTTTTTCAGCATGTTATTAAACTAATGGATTAAAAAAATGGGATTTCAGTTAGATGAAATTTCAGTTAATTTTTTAGAAACAGGCTATTCTCTTCAACCCCCTCTCCAGGCTTTTTGAGGAGCAATATATATCTCTTTAACATATATCACAGAATTCTCATTAGGAAAGAAACCTGCAAAATATCAGAAAGATAGTTTCAAGCTCCTAACCATCTATAAAATTGATGGGAGGGGGATCTAGAACAACCAAGAAAGGATTCAGTATCCCTGCCAAAGATTTTATGGATCATTTGCATGCATATTTTGAAGAAGTATCCTTAAGGAAAAGAAAGCTTGCAGTATTTCAGATGGGCTTATGCAGAGAATATAAAATGAAACACAAATTAAACACAGGTTTAAGGAGTTATTTGTTTCATCTTTTGCTCAGTTGCCAACAGCAAGATCACTAAATCTCTAGGTATTTCAACTTCATGGGATGTTTCTTTATTTCTTAAATGAGAAATAATAGGCAACACTGGTGCACAGCATGGTCAGGAAGCCTGGGAAATTATTAAAAGGAGTGTTCTGTCCATGTTTTGTGTTTTCTTGTTATGAGATAGTATTAAATGCACACAAATTCTGTGCTAGAATAGTGCTTAGTGCAAATATAAAATCCTACTTAGTTGTAAATGTTTCAGAATGCCATTCTTTAAGACATAGAATGGATGTTCTTCTTCTTATTTGTTTCTGAGTGAGAAGCCTGGCTCACCACTAGACTTTAAATCAAGTACAGGAAAAGAAGGCAACAAGTCCCAGATTTCTTCTTATTCCCAGCTATGGATCTTTCACAGCATGCCTGGCAAGTTGCTGGCAGATGCCACATTTTGCAAGTGTATGGCTTTCTTCCTCTCTGTACCAACAGCCAGAAAGAAAGTACTGGGAGAAAATTGGCTCAGGTTGTGAAGACTTGCTGAACAAGCATCAGTGTATTTTTCAATTGTGGCTGGCTTTCAAGTAAAACAGCTCCTGGAAGATTTGACCATAGATGCTGCTCTTCTGTTAAAGACAAACAGTTACAGAGTGTACTGCTAAATACAGGTGCAATTTCTGATAAAGTAATTATACCTATGCAGGGTAATTTGATATAAAAAAAGTAAGACCTAATGTAGTTAATTCAGCATAACGTTGTCAATAAAATTATACAGCTTCTTTCTCTTTCTTCTAATCTTTGTGTGTGTCCTATATGGCATCATACTAGAAACTGAGACACCATGAGAGCTAATCCCACTTTAGGCATAAAGACAGCTGGTTAACCTTCGGCCAGTCACTCACTCTCAGCCCAACCCATACAACAGGGTTGTTATTGTGGGGAAAATAGAAGGAAGGGGTATTAGATATATTTGCTGCTTGAATTAGTTACAAAAAATAATAAAGATGAAATAAAAAGGTAAAAATAAACAAAATAAAGTAAAGTAAAGTAAAATAATAAAATTTAAAAATGAAATAAAATAATTAAAATAAATAAAAGTGTATGGGAGAGACCCATCAGTTTTGGGCATTATAAACCACATTATTTCCAATCTATACCTGAAATATAAATTTAGGAAGCATTTGTTTTGTCTTTGGATGTGTCTGCCTAATTCAGTTTGATTTTTACCTTCTTTTTCTATCCACAATAGTTGCTGTTATTAAAATGGACATTTCTTAAATATAGGAATCAGAATGCTTTCCTAAGATCATCTGGAGATAAAGTGCAGTTCTTCAGAAACACTGTTGCTGTAACTTTATCACTATCATCACATTCACGATACTGAAAGAATGTATTAAGATACTGCTATTTGGCCTTTTCTTCCAGTATCAAACTTAGATCAAAACAATAAGTTGCAATCTTGTTACAGAAAAAAGCAACCTTACAGTTTTGCCATTGCCTTATGATGATGATGATGATGATGATGATGATGATGATGATGATGATGATGATGATGATGATGATGATGATGATGATGATTTCTTAGGCTATCCTACTCTACAACTTTGATATTTACAAATGCTTTTCTATCCAAATAGGTGGACCAATTCCATGCAACTCTTTGAGTCCAGACAAGGTTGACAGCTGTTACCAGGAACTTGCCTGATCATGGCTATAGGAGTCAGAGAGGCAGTGCTATGAGAAACTATAGAAAGAATAATACCAAAACCAATAATCAAACACATTTAAGAATGGCTTAACAAGTGAAAATATGCAGGGGCTATGTTAACTGTAAATTATATTCTTTGCCAAAGCAAAAGCATATTTAAGTTTAACTTCTGTAAATGTCAGATTAAAAATAGTTATGCCTGGATCATGCCCATTTAATTAATTGATGGTAAATTTGGGGTAAAGTATTCTCTTATTTATACCATTAGACATTCTAAAAAAGATAGGGTTATGGAAACTATTTATAATAGGCTTTGGGATCTGATTTAAGCTAATAAGCACTAGAGTTCTTTTTAAAGGAAATTCATTCCTTGGTATATATTGAATAATAAGAAAAACCTTGGTCTATGAGCTATGTTGTATACATTCTTCTTACCACTGAATACCCAAAATCAGTCCCAGGACATCTGGCATGAAGTGGTGAGAGCCAGAAGGAATGACTTACCAGCAATGATGGAAGCTTAAAAGCCTGACCACTTGAACAGTTCATCTTGCAGTGGTTATGATAATACTTAAACAGCACATTGTACTTAAGTACTATTTCATGCATTGAGTGAACATAGAGGTTGGCTGAAAAAAGAGAAAGAACTGTACAGAAATGAATCCAGAATGATTAAATGAAAGAAGACATGACTGAAATAGAGGTAGCTGGGAACAATTTCAGCTGTAACAGGGTATGTGGACAAATGAATTTCCAGTTTTAAATGCATTGCTCACTGGAGTCATTCATATGGAAAGAGAAAATGAAATGATACAATAGGTCAAAAGCCCTGAAGTAAATTCATTTTTCTATGTGAAAAAGTCTATTCAAATTGCCTGAATACTCTGCTAGAAAAGATGGACGCCAAAGGATGATGTCAAGCTGCAGCTTCTATTATTATCATATGCATAGGTTTTGACAATAATTACACTGTACTAATTCGACATTATAGCCAGTGAGGTAATGGGTGGAAAAGCTACTTCACTGTGTTAGTCATTAATGAATGTATACCTTCATATATACATACTGTATTTATATAACTGGCACAAAACATAAGGTATCTGGCTTTTTCACAAACAGACATGTTTCTGTGTTGCTTTATTGGAGATAAATCTGTTATTTTATTATTGCCTTTAGTTTTGTCAGTACTATACAGACCCAGGTCATATTGTTTCAGGGAAAACCTGCAAGATAGTTACTAGAACACCATGAAATTAGATAGGTTCAGTATTGTTCTTCAAATAGTGTCCAGAAGATGAATAGAACAATGTACTTGGTATTTAATGAATGCCAATCTTTGATGCTCTGATAAACCCAAGCACTTGCCATCACAAACCCAGAAGAATGGAACTCTAAGAGGGATGGTATGACACATTCCCCCATTCTGGTAGGGAGTGGAATAAATGTTTTGCTGATGTAAATCGACAGTTATTTGGAACATCCTATTGAATATGACAGAAAAGAATTGTGATTTCTGTAAATCTAATTTTTCTTTGTACTCAAGAGAATGTTACATGGTTTCTCTTTTGAAATATTGTGTAAAATGTTGTCAACATTATTTAGATTCCACCTTTTGTACAAAACATCTTGAAATGGTGTACAAAATGAAGAGCTTTCAGTGGATATATTTTGAATTATATAGCATAAAATAACATTGATTGGAAAAAATCCAGGGTGCTTAAAAATGTTTTCAGCATGTGTCTAACTCTAGGTAAATACATGTATTATGTTTAGGAAGATGGTGTTCACAGAGTAGATATAAGACAAATGAATTTGTCATGATGCAGGTTTTTTAGGGCTATAATATGTAATTCTGTAGCAACTTCTCTGATTGCAAGATGTAGAGAGGAGTAGCCCATTCTGATGTGTCGGTAAATTCAGAGCAGTGTCAGAAAACTTATTTTAAGATCAGTGACATTCTGTAATTGGAATATAACATTCCATACCTGAAAATGTGTTTTCAAAATGTTTTGCATACTTCTGATTATCAGTATGTGTAGATTACATTTATAACTTGTTTCTAGATGCAGTCTGCTGAACTTTACAAGGATCTCCTGTAACAGCAATAGAACTTTATAGACCATCCCTCTGTCCTTGACTCTTGAATGTACTAATGCTGTTTAAAGCTGGGTAAGATGAATCATTCCGGCTCTCCAATATCTTGCTTCCAATACTATTTATGCAGCTATAATTATACTTCCATTTCCCCTCTCAAAAACATATACATATACAATAATTCTACAATATTAATGTGAACCAAATTAGTAGTAAAATACTGAAACACTACATGAATGTTTCCTTTATGTATAGAATCATATTTCTTATTTAGTTGTGGGTGTAGTGTGGCATGAAGGCAGTTCAAATGAAACATAGGCCACCTTCTCCTGTCAAAGTCCAAAGAGGATATCAAGAAACAATTCCAGACATAGAATGGAAGAACCATTTAAAGAACAATCAGCAGTGGATATATTAATGAGAATAGATATTAATTGATGGAAGTTCCCACAAGAGTATATCTTTGTTCTCAAAATCCATATAGTTATATTTCAAAAAAGGTACTAGAAATATTGAGCATGAATATTATGAGAATATTGTAATATTCATGAGAAATGTTATTTTTTTTTCTTTTACCTTTGAGTCACCTTCTAAAGGCTGCACCAATGAGATCCAATATAAAGACAAGGACAAATATCTATTTTTGCTTCCACATAAACGTGATCTCTTCAGGACAAAAAGTGAAATGCTAGTGCTGATCCATTATCAGGATTTAAGTCAAAAAATGGCCCTATTCTAAATGGGATCTCTCATGAGCCATTATATCCCAATCAGTATATCGTCTTGTGCTGCTAGGCTAATGGTTCATCCAAAAGGCACTATTAAAGATTAAAAGAATTCAGGAGCATATGTAGCTATATTGTTGTTCCTAGTGGAGGCAAGGAGATTTTGGGATTATGTTACCTCTGAAAAAGCCAATTGTACTGTAATTGCAAAGAAATGTACATAATATGCATAATTCATAAGGCAGGAATAAATCATTTATTTTACAACAGTACAAAACTTTATTTTCAAAGATAAAACCTGGAATCTGTTTAGTTTACCTTGATTTAGTACCTCTTTTATCATGATAAAGAGACTTCCAATTAAGAGCAGCACAGTGGCTTAGAGGTAAAGATGCTTGCCTCCCTCTTGGAAGGTTGAGAGTTCAAGCCTAGGCAGTGATAGATGTTTCTCTATCAGGGCACAAAGAGAAAGTATCTGCTGCGAACTCCAGGTAGGCATCAGGAAGGGCATCTGGCCAATCAACATTCAGCTCCATTCAGTCTCCCTGACTCCACCCCGAATCAAAGGATTGCAGGAAGGGTTGTAAAAAGAGAAAGAGAAAGACTATTCCAGTCAACTGTAGCAATACAACTGTAGATACTGCTTGTGTTGAATGTGCAGTGATCCATCCAACTTAACTAGTCGAGGTGATCTTCCCACTGAGGAGTTTGCAGACAGTGACTCAATGTCAATCTTTAAGGAATGTAAATCTCATTTCTCCAAGCCTCCAAAGAGCACTAGGAAAGTTTTCCCTAGAAAGTTAGGAATATTGCAAAGTTCCTTCAGGCTGATTCTATGCTTTTTAAGTCTACGATGTCATGCTGATCTGCAAACAGCTTGTATCTAAAATCACCTTTTATGCAAAGGACTGTATAAGACTTCATCTTTTTAAATAAACTGATCAGACATTTTATCACACAGTAAACTGCATGTATTTACACTTTCATTTTGATTAAGGAATATCTCCAGAAGTTGAGTTTATTATCTGCCTTTGAATAGTCTTTGTATGTTTCTATATTGTCTGCATTTAATGAAATGTATACAGAATTAAGAATTCAATTAGTTGTTTTGTCTCTATCAATATTTATTATATGGATATATTTCTGTTTGTTTCTTTTGTGTTGCATTTATTTTAATCATCATAGTATATCTTGGCTCTTTTCCCTCTATAATCACCACTCATAATTTTCTTTTCCTGCCTGTACTGTAGGATTTTTGTTTTGTTTGGTACTTCACTATTACAAAACCTTTTACAACATAAAACCTTCTATTATGAATAAATCCACAAATAACTGAAACCAGATAGAAAGTGACCTAAAAAATCACCTTTCTACAGTATATTTCTAGAGAGAAATTTGGAGGATATTTTATGAGCAAAATGCAGAATGTACTGTATAACATGCCAATTCTAGCTCTAAAATAAATTGTGGATTCACTTTCCCAGTATGCATTTGAACCAATAGCTTTATTGATAGTAAAATCCCAGACCTCTGTGAATGCTTTAACTTATTTACATAATCAAGCATAAAGAACTATGTCAAATGCACTCATGTTCCAAATGAAGCAAGTAAGCCTCTATTCACATTTGTAAATCTAATTGGGCAGCCAGATCAATTAGGTATTCAGTAGCAAAACTATGCAGAGAACAAGAAGAGCACTCGTGTCAATAGCAATGATAAAAAGGATTCATAAAATCTTCAGGAACAAAGTCTAGGCTTCTTATTTCCTTTGAGTCCAGGTTGTCAGGTCCCTTGTCACTTCTGATTTGACATCGCTATAGGACCATTCAACATCCTTAGGTTCTGATTGGTCCCTCCCAGATACCCCACAGGATGATGTTTTTTTATCATATGGCTAGCAGTGGTTACAATTAACACATCCATACATTTTATCATTCTAATTCACTTACTTTCTGGTCCATCTGCTCTTTTCAAGTAGTAAATCAAACATTTCTTCAGTTTCTTGCAATACATAAGTTACATATAGCACTCTGACATTCTCTCTCTCTCTCTCTCTCTCTCTCTCTCTCTCTCTCTCTCTCTCTCT
>JANHFL010004843.1:4077-23822 GCA_032468155.1 Oxyrhabdium leporinum
TTGAGGATGATGAGGTTACTGTCCTCCTCCTCCTCCTCCTCCTCCTCCTCCTCCTCCTCCGCCTCCTCCTCTCTTCTACAGTATGCAGAATGAAATAATAGTCTTGGGTAAAGGATCCCAAAGAATGGGAGGGAACACTCTCTACAGCTTTCTCTCTAGGCCCCTCTTCAATTTAATTTTGATGGTAGGGCAGAGCTGTATTCAATCTGGCCTCTCTCGCCCACTGCTGCCCTCTGATATTGCAGAAGCCAATGTTGAAGTAAGACTTAGCAACCAGTTTGATTGCAGTACCCCTTCCAGGCCTGCTCTGTGGCCAGAAAGATTGCTAGCTCTACCAATTGGAAGGTAGTAGTGCAAACAATCTCTAGCAAAAAAAAAGAGAGAGAAAAAAACCCACATCATTTTATCAGAAATCTTAGAATGTTGATTATCCTTTTATCTGATATTTCAAAAGGTCATCTCATGAATTTACACTTTGATGTTTACTAGTCTAATTATTTTAATGATTTCATCTCAGGATAAGCCTTGTAGATATCAGTGTGTATTGAAACACTGAGAAAGGCTATAACTCACAGACTAATCTTGCTCTTTTTCATTAAAATTGTGAGGCTTAAACATCAGGAAAATAAGGAAGGGAGGTTGTATAAGCTTAGCTGATCCAATCGATTCTTCTTCCTACAAGACAGTTTTGCTGTATTTCAACAGTTTTGTTTTGTTTTAAATCCATCCCCCCCTCCCCAAGGAGTGTAATTCAAGGCAATCACAAGATGCTCAACCTCTCCTGCTGTTTCTTCTGCTGCTACTTGTTCCTTTTTTTTTTGTTATTCTGAATTGAATCTCCACACAGCCATGTGTATCTTTGCCTGCTTTCTTGCCTTATTCGAACCCAGGGGCTGCCTTCCAGTTCGATGAATACAAACTGTTTGATTTGGGAAATGCCCACGCCTGTGAGAGCATTTTTGCTTTTCTGAAGAGTTCAGATTCATTTGCTCCTCTTCCTTCTCTTTCCAGGCAGGCAACGCAGAAGCTGTATAAATAGCCAAGTCTGTGCTACTTCCAGTTTGAGATAATCCAAGCCTCTCAGAAGCGAGACATACAGCAGGGAGAGCATTGAGCAGCTTCCAAAATGAAAGATGATATATATTTCAGACTCAATCTCCTGAGCAATCTTAGGAAGCTTGGATGGATTACAATAATACTTCAGCAAGGCTGCTGATATCCATAAAGAGCTGTCACTAACCAAGCGGGATAAGAGCTGGAGAGAATGTTATTCTTTCCACATCAGATTAATTTGAAGAGCTGATATCCTGGAAAGGATAAGACCTGAAAATTCTGATGGATTAAACTTTTAAAACGCTTTGTTAGTGGAATGGGTGAGTGTTAAGGCTTCTTTTCATTTGCAAGAGGAAAATGGCATGATATTAATTCTTAACAATCCACTATTATAACACTTTGGCAATTATTTCAGAACAGATTACTGCTGCCAGAGTACTTTTTTTTTGCTGTTATATCTGAGCCATTCTTAAAATCATCTATGCAAGCAAAGGTGTTGTTAAGCTGGATAAGTTTGGATGCTAAGATATTAGACTCTTCTCTTCTGAAATAAATCTTACTGATGTACCTGTTTTTAGGTAAAAATACATGGGGTTGAGCTGCATGATTCTAAAATGTATATTTTCATTTTCTTTCTCAACCTTTTGTTATACCAAAGCTTTTACGTCACTAGATTTTCACACAAACCAGAATTCCATTCATTTGAACATTCCATTATTTTGAACAGTGACAAGGGGAATAGAAGCCTCAGATTAAAATGAAGTTTGTGAATGGGGTTTATAGTTAATCTGTGCTACTTGATTCATCTCTGAAACTACTGAAAGACTAAGGGTCCATATTTTAAGGGTTCATACTTTTAAATAAAAAGATCATTAGATTTTTTTTGTTAATGAAGATTTAAAAATAAAACACATTGCTTTTTAAAAGGTTGTATGTACTGTAGTTTTCATTATGAGAGCTATTTTCAATATAAAAAAGAATATTTGTATTTTAATTCAATTTTCATTCAGTACCTTTTGTTATAAAATTATTATAAAACAAAGTTACTACAGGCTTAAGATACAATTTTAAGACTAAGTTCAGAGGAATGGCTAATAAGTAAGAGGCAATGTTGAAGATAAATATTAATTGTATCTTTATAAAACAGAAAACTATACTTGCTTATAAAAAGCAATATTTTAAAAATTATCTTATATTTTAGTTATGAAATCTTATGGAATCTGAACACCTGCCCATCAACAGAGGCAAATTATAACTGAAATCTATGATTAGCTGCATGCTTAATTAATAGCAGACACAATATTACATTTTCTCCATTGGATAATGATTTAGTACCTCTGCTCATCCATGTTAGTTCAAAACTAACTCATGGCCACTCAAAGAAAAGAGGTGAGATATTAAAACATAAAGATTTAAAAGAATTTAGAATGATAAAGAGAAATAAGAATCTAGACGTGAAAGAGTGTGTGTGTGTTTGTAAAGAGCAAATAAACAAAACATATATAATATTGTTCTTTATCAATAAAAGACTACAATTCTGTTAATTTTCTAATGCATGTTTAACTCTAATCACATTTCCCTGGAAGTAAATCCATAGACAACCAGTGTAACATACTTATTTGTTTTCAAGAGATGGTGCTTGAGGGAGTTGCATCACAGATGTGAGCATGTTTACTCTGGCATACTCAGTGTGCTTTGGCTTACAACTTTAGCATCCTTTCTGCAAACATTATTAAGAGAATTAATACATGTGTGTTTATTAAAAATAAGGTTGAAATTTTAACTGAGAATGAAAATAGTTCCATAGAAAAGACAAACTATTTAATGTTATTAATGAAAGTGGGTTCCTTAAAAGTAACCTTTAAAATGTAAAAGTAACCTTTAAAATGCAGTTTTCCACTCCTACTTCTAATGTTCAGTCAAATAATTTCAAGTATTGAGATTATCTGAATTGAAAGTCTAAGTAAGATTATTTGGTATTATAAAGAGGGATCCAAAAATATATATCTCACAATCTCAGTTTTTACAATAATTTCTAATTTTGAATGGAGGAGGGCACTACATAAACTGATTTCTCAATTGAAGCATAATTTTCTTTTTATTTTCTTGGAGCCTGATTCAATGCAGAAAAAATGGCCCCAATTCTTTAGAAAATGTTTCATCTGTATAAAGTACACTGCACGGAAGCAGATTTTCCTCTTTATAGGATCAAAGCAATAATGCCTACTAATACAAACAAGTGAAAACAGACTCTTATAATACTAATTCAGTATAATGTTGTCTTACCCTTTAGTAAACTGATATAATTTCCTATTTGCTTTTTCCTTCAGGTATGCATGGTAAGATCAAATTTAATATGTGGCATTTATGTAACAAATATAACTATTAGTTTGCTGAAGTTATTAGAAGACATTCACCTTTTCAAAGTGTAAATTGGCTTAAATTTGAAAGAATTTCAGGCAAACAATCACTCTTGTGATTCAGGAAATTCACACCCTGCATGTCATGTCATTACATGATTATAGACAGGAGGATTGTTATTTCTGTCATGAGCTTCAGAAACAAAGAAAATACATCTGTCAAATTTAGAGGTAATTTGATCCACTTTGGATGTTTCTTTATGGCAATCCTGCAAATTCAAGTAGATTATTCCTGCAGTTTTTCATGTCCTTTTTGTTATAAATGGATTATGATGATGATGATGACGACGATGATGCCATCTTTTGGGTGAACACTGTGATTCCATTTCAGCCTATAATATAGTCCTTTCCTCTGCCCATAAAGTGGACTACCATTAGTAGAGGAAAGTTATGTGCATGTGGCAGGAAAGAGAGGGGATATAGCAGAAGACTTGGACACCTCTTATGGCAGTCAAGGAAATGAGTATTTTAAAACCAAACTGTTGAAAATATCACTTATTTTGTTTTGCCTCTGAGAGGCTGCTATATAAAATCTAAGAAGAGACACTTATCACTCCTGCAAGGGATTTTTGAGCACACTTTTTTTGTTTTGGGTGCTGCTTTAGGTAGCTGATTACAAATGTGCCATAGATTTTAGCTAGGCAGATTAAGATCATCAGTTTAGGACACATCCCTCCACTCTGAAACCTCATCTGCAAATTTTAGGATGTGATCTGAAGCCTGTTTCCTGGCAATGTTGTAGAGACCTGATAGCAGAAGTCATCTGCTTCCCTTGACTGTTATAGAATAGTCCATCATAGAAAGAACAGCTGTTCAGCAAAAATTAAATACAGCTACATGGATATAAGGCCTCAACTGGATTGTCTTATAGTGCCAGAGGAATGGGATTAATCTATTTCCCCATGTATCAGTTCTAAATGGAAGCTCTGACATTAAAAATTGCTATTTATTGCTTGAAAGGAAACTAGAGGCATCATGTTATTTTTTCCCATTTTAGGTAAATAGCAACTCTGTTGTAGGAATGAATTAGATCCAGCCATGGGAGACTAGTTTCACCAATAAACAAGTGGAGGCAATCAGCTTGTGTGTATAAAAAAGTGTTAGAGGAAAGAACTGCATGCTATTCATCTTTCCTTGTGTTCTCTAGATACAAGGATGTTGCCTTATTAGGATAGTGAAGATATCTGGGATAATGTTGAACTGTCAGTCAAATCAGTTTTTGTACACAGAATGGAAGAGGTAGCTTCCTTTTGATACTCACATTGGAAGTGTGTCTTACATTAGCCATGAATTCACACAACATGAACTGCGTTGGCTAAGGTTGCTGTTTTTGCTGATTATAATTAAAAAAACAAGCAAAAATAAAACAAAGTATCCTGAGTAAAAAAAAAAATCTGGCCTCACTATTATCACTGTTTTTACTCACAGTGACTCACAAAGCAGTAGAATAGTGTTCAGACCCAGTTCCAGCTACATATCCAGATGTAATTTTAATGGAAATTTAACATTCCAGTTCACCGCTGAGGGAGCATTCCAAGTCAGAAACAGGTTTAGTCATAAGTAGTACAGACAATGTGCTGAAAAATTGCAGAAATAGAATGAAATACAGATCAGCAGAACCTGGACTGGCTGGTGAGATGAAGAAGTGCAGAGAAAACTCTCAAAATTTCAGGTGCTTTTACAAGTCTTTATCTGCAGCATCCTGAAACAATTTTAAATTTGGTGGTTCAGTAAATGTCATTAAAACACAGTTGATTTAGATGATAAAAAAAAATTAAATAGGTCCGAACCGCTTTGCAAATATTTCAATTCAATCTACTCACCTGTCAATTGCAGTAAAACATATATAATTATTTGCTTTTTTCATAGTTTATATTAAATTATAGTATAATATATTTTCATAGTTTATATTATAGTATAACGGATGGCTTGAGAGTGAAATTTCACAGATGATACTATATATCAGTAACTTTCTTCAAAAACTGCTGGTGTATCCAAGTTCTCTCTAGAACCAATCTCCTTTGTCCTATATTTTTGGGAGACTGAGCTAAACATTTTTTCAATAAAGTAGCCATTGAACCGTATAGGACATTACAATGTTAACTTGCTGAATGGTACATAAGGTATATACATTTCCTACAGACAGTAATTTTTAAACTATGGAGTAATTTTCTAGCTTCTTGGAAAATTATGCAGCCCAAAATCGTTAGTTGGTTTGACTTTAATTAGAAAATTATAGAAGAGTTAAGATAATGAAAGAAATATTCTTGTCCATTGTATTATAATCTAGCTTTAATTTGATGTTGAATATTTTAATCATTTATTCACATTATATTTCACCCAGAAATACAGTATAATGGACACAGTGACATTTTTAACTAGTGTTTTCTTGTAGGCAATTGTAGCCATTTGAAATGCTAAAGTTAATAAGGGCGCAAAGTCTGCTTTGCCATTTCTCAAAAGTTTTCTTTTTCTTTGAAAAAGTCCTTTTTGGGGGGGGGGGGTATTTTCAAAGCAAAACAGAAATTCTTTTACCAGTATTTTTAGCTTATTTTACCATGCTATTGCTGTTCCACATTATTCTGCTACCATATAGCTTCTCTGGCTGTCCTCAGTACTCGGCCTGGAAAAAAATTCCAGGAGGAATTCCTTTAGGAAAAACATATTTAAGATTTCATTGAATTGGGAGAAGGTGGAGAGGATGCAAATTGCAATTTATTATATAATGAAAGACACACCATTCAGACCCACCTATGAGTCACCAAGCATTGAAGTAAGTCCAAGATCACATAAAATTTCAAGAGCAAAATCTTTTTAGTCAGACTGAGTGAGATCAGATAGGGGAAGCAGGATTTTTTTTTGTTTAGTACTAAAGAAGTCTCTTTCTACTTTATGGCTTAATCATCTGCAAAATTCTTTGCTCCTCCTTTTTTTGGAATCCTTTCTCAGCTTTTTTTCTCTTCAGACTTGCATTTGATGTTCTTCTCATAAATCTGTTCTGCTGAAGTAGCACCCACTTTGTATATTTATATATACTTAACAATGTAAAGTATTCTGTGATACTTTTTGAAAATATGCAGGAATGCTCATCTGAGGAGAGGGTTTCAATGCAAATTTCAGCCGAATGCATACCTGGTGGAAAATCTAGTTTTATTGCTACATCATCAATGAAGAACAAATATGACACTCTCATCTCAGTTTAATTTTAAAAATATATTATTTCCTCAAATTTATCTTTGTGGGTTATTTTTTAAAAATACAATACTTTTCTTCCTTAATTCATCTGGCTGATTTTCTTTTTAACATTTTTTTTAAACTATCACTTAATTCTCTATTACAATAAAATCAGTCATTATTTCATATCTGGAGAAAGTTTTCTGCTTGTTCTACAAAGTTCAGTTAAGACTGAATCTTAGTTAAGGCAAGAAGCCTTTAATATTTTGAAAAATTGGCCTATGTTTTGATGATTTGATGTTATCAGTTCTAGGAGGCATGGACATAACCAATAACACAATGAAGAATCTTATAATGGGAAACAATCATATAGCCCTATAGGTTGCCAAATCCATATCTTTGTTCAATAAAAGAATCTACTAAATCATCCCCAGTCGCCATTTGAAAACTTCTAAATAGGATATCCATCACGTAACAGCATGATTGTCAGGAAATTCTTTCTAATGTTCAGCCTTTCTTTTAAATTTATTCTATTGATCTTTTCCCCTAGAAAAATAGTTTCCCTCTTTTCTGGAGCAATCATTTATGTTGTTAAACTGAGTACATCTCCCTCTTTTGCCTTCTTTTTAGCTAAACATGCACAATTTTGTTGATAATTCTTCATAGGACTTCTCTGATTATCCTAGCGGTAATCCTCTAAATCTGCTCCATTTTTTCCTTTTTAAACTGTGATCCCAAGAGCTGAACACAATATTTGAAGTGCAACTGAGATACAATTTTTTTGCCCATATCCTGCTAATGGTCCACTGGGATGTCTATATTCTTCTAATATGTACTCATGACAAATCTGAACCTGTGCATTTGGTTTTCCCAACCATGATATAGCTATTTATATTTGTTATAGTTAAACATCATCCTGTTGTATTTGAACTGTCTGTCAAGGTCATTTTGAATTATGCTTTCATTCTCTAAGATGTCAGACAACCTTCTTAGTTTAGTGCCAATTTAACATGGGTTTCACTCCATTCAGTAAGTCATTTATAAAAATCAGAACTGATTTAGCCACACAGAATTTCTTAAAAGAAAGCTTCAGAAATTTTGGTATAAATATGATTAGGAGCCTAAGATCTAAACAACACAATGTAGATAGTAGGGAAAGGACTAATTGAACTGATTAGAATTGAAGGCTGGCTGAATAGTTGTCTGAAGGGAAAATTTTAGAAGATGGTTTTTGATATGCGCTTGGTTCTGGAGGAATCTATATTTTCTCCTGAAATATCTGATTCACAATTTGAAGATTGATCTGAATTTAAAAGTCTAAGAGATGCCATGATATAAAACCACTTCCATTTTTTGAGACTGATTCTTCAGTTATAACCACACTCCAAGACAGAGATAGCCTGGAGATATTTATTCTGCACATTGATGATAATTCAATTCTTTGTGCAATATTAGATAATTCCCATACACTGTATATGGGGCTATTTTTGAAGGCTATGTTAAAACACAGCAATGTCTTTCAAGAGGTTTTATGGCTGTGATTCTGAAAAATGATGTTGTTGTATCAAAACACTGCAAAAGGGATACATTTGTACCCTTCTGTGCTTCAAAGCACCTTTTTGGGGACATGAATACGTCACAAATTCCGCTGATTATTTTCATTTATATCCTATCCTTTTTCCATGAGAACCCAATGTTTCCTAAAGGGGCTTCCCTTCATTTCATTTCCCATCCACTGTCTCAACCCCAAGAGATGCTTTGAGCTTAGAGACAGATTGCAGCTCTATTTTTGAATAAAAAAATTGTCACATTTGTGAGAAGGTATTTAGATACTCTTTTATATACTGCGATGTGTGGTATTTTTACAAACACAGATTCTGAGTCAGGGATACAGTGTGGGGGTAAGCTGAGAAGTTATTTTTGTAAAGGACTGCAAAGTAGGCAGTCAAAGTCAATCTATGAAAAAAAGAAACATCTTGAATTGAAATTAAGACTGCAATATGTGGATGAAAACAAAACTGGATTCCTCCTCCAGTCTCTCCCTCCCCCCCATACCATATATATTATAAGACTCCTGCTAAAATAGAACAGCAGAAATGTAGAAAATGCAGAAAACATTTTGCTGAAACCTCAATTCTGAGAGGAAGGCTAGAGGATGCTTAGTGTCAGTGTTTCCCAATAGAATTGGCTCCAGTTTGTCACTGGACAAAATGCCTCCTTTGATTGGTTCCTAAAATTGTGAGACCTGTTGGCTTGCCTGGCAACCAAAATACTAAAACACGGTCACGAAGCAGCACTGCAGCCTTTTCCTGGAAAGCCTGCAGATGTCATTTTAATTACCTTCCAAAGCATTGTGGGAAAATAAACCAATCTCCCCCAAAGATTCATTGAGGGAGAGTCATTAAAATAGTGACTTACAGGTGTTTGAGGCAAAGGAATCGCCAGCTTGTTTATTATTACAAATAAATAAAATTATTTTTCAGGGTTCTAGGAATTGTCACTTTTACACTGTAGGAGATTGAAGTGTTCTGCAACATGGGAATGTTCCTGAAAGAATATGATCTCATGCATAATTACTGAGGCAGGATTTATGAGTATAACAAGTTATTTATTTGAGGGAACACATTATAGGCAAAGCCCAGAGCCTAGGTAACTACATCCTATCAGGAAGAAAATCCAAGACTCCATTTGCCTTAGAAGTAAGGTAAAAAGAAGTGATTGTGAATTAGCAATCTGCTAGACAAAAAAAAAAGTGAAAAAAGAAACAAAGGGTAAATACTTAACTCTGAATGTACTTTCTACTCCCCCCCCTTGCATTTAGAAGGATACAAAATACTGAAGTATCAGTGTCATTGGCTCAATGTCTCCACCATATCCAAGATTTTCCTAGATTATACAATTCAGTTTCCATAAATTAGATGATTAGATTAGATTAACAGAGTTGGAAGGGACCTTGTAGGTCATCTAGTCCAACCCGCCGCCGAAGCAGGAAACCCTACACCATTTCTGACAAATGGAAGTCCAATCTCTTCTTGAAAGTCTGAAGTGATCCCAGATAGTAGCTAGTTTAAGTTCACACAAGGCACAGAACATTCTAAATTCATATGTAATTGAGGGAGATGTGTGACAAATGCTAATTACCAAGCTTTTCAGCTTAGTCTGTCATACAAATACAGCACAAGAGTCCAAATACACCAGATGAAGATACGGTTGAACAGAAAAAAAGGGCAATTGCTGGCAGAAAGCAATCTAAAGGTCTACTGTCAGTGAATTATACAAGCAATGAGGAAGGGAAAAGAAAATGAGAAAAAGTCCTACACATCTCCAGCTACAGGCTTTATACCAGAGATTCTACAGAACCACAGTAATGTTAGGTAATACTCATTTAGATAAAGCATGGGTCCTGTTCTACCTAAAAGTAAGTTCTTCTATTGCTTTTATCAAGGAAATATAGCTTCATAACGAAATATGAGCCTCGATTAAAAAGTTTCAGACAAAGTATATCTAACCTAGTACTAATATTAGTTTTTACATTTTTAAGAGGACATTTTTCAACGTTTTCAACGATTCATTTCTGCAGAGAACAACAGGCTCCATTTTTAATGACAGGAACAATTTAATCATTAGAGGTTGAGACCTTCCCCCTATAATTGTTATCCTGACCCAGTTTACCATTTAAATAATGGGTTGCTATTGACAAATATTGTAGTGAGTTACAGAGGGGAGTGGACGTGTCTAGTGTACACTATGTATTTGCCCTTGCAAATTTTATACTGTGTTTCCCCCTTCTCACCTATTCATCTGCACATGTTTTCTGAAACTCTTGTGTTGCTGGATAATTTAGAATTTTCAGAATGAATACCAAGACTGGAGAACATTAAAGGAAGAGCCAGGATCGAAACAAACAGTATCATGTTTATTGAAATTGTCCCCACCCACTTACAGTACAAGTACAGTACCAATCTCCCACAATGAGCCCAAGTGGTGGGTCTCAGAATGTCACCGATAAAGGGGTTGATTTCACTGGACAAGTTTTATAGCCCTGCAACCTCTTTCTCCCCCTCTAAACCTTGTTTGGTTTAGACATCAGAAAGAGAAAGTTATGTATTAATGAGAATTAAATGTCTAATAGGTACTGGACACTTGGTACAATAAAAGAGGGTTACAGTTACAGAATCTGGGACTGGAACAAAAAATGTTATTTCACAACTTGAGAGAATAAATAGGAAGAATTAGCTTGTCTAAGCAGCCTCAAAATTCAGGTTAATCAGGGAATACCACACCTACATCTATTATAAGGATGGGGTACTAGCTGTAAAATTAGAATCAACTATATGGAAACTGAGGAATATCAAACAACTTTAGTTGAATGGCAACAGTCTTACTATTTGCCTAATTCCACAACAGCTTCTTAGCTGTGCCTTCTGCAGGAATAATTAGATGCAAGGGGATTGGGTATGTATGTATTAAGTTACGTGAATGTCAAAATTATTTCATTCTTAAGACAGGCATAGATATATACAGACACCAGGCAGAAAGGTGATTAACATTAATACATCTTTACAGTTGAAGATCAGAGAAAGAAGCCTCTCTTATACACTTGGCATCTTCCTCTTCTTAGTGATATTCTGACTGTGGTGAAATTAACTGTTCAGCAACCACAATCAATTAACAAGTTCTGCAGAAAGATCTGGGAAAGTAAAAGTTACTAGTAATGGGAAGAGAGCAGCCCAAAGAATCCACCCCTCTCCAGATGTCCTTACCCCCACTCCTATTTTTGATACCTAACCCTTTTGAAATCAGAATTAGAATCTCATCCAGGGCAGTTGAGACACATGAATATTTTTCTCCTGATAGGAAGATTTTACTGAGCATTGTGCCTGTTTTCTCCAGCTGCTTTCCAATACCAATGTACAATTTTGGCTGCCTAAGCAAGGGCAAGTTTAGAGGTATCTTTCCTTTTCTTTGTTGATGGCTGGGAGAATATTCATTGGTGATACAAAACTGAATTGTATTTGCACATGTGTGCCAAGTGGGAATTGTGAATGTTTGTTCATTACAAAATAATTGCCTCTCCGCAGGTAAAATGGATAAAATTGGATTGCTCAGAGTATGAAAATAGAATGCCTCTTTCCTTTTCAGAGAGCTGACAGTGCCTCAATATACATTACTAAGATCTTTTTTCCTGTCTTACCTTTTCTCCCACTCCCCACTCCCCATATATTTATATGTTTCTCTTGGAGTCTCTCTGATGCCAGCAGAGGAATGAAGAACTTCTCCAGGCTGATGAGAAATGCCATTGCAAAGCTGGAGGAAATATTCCTCCCACTGACTGAAGTAGGATGCACGCTAAGGCTTTGACTACTGGTGAAAGATTGAAGCCTAGAGAAAACCTGCCCACTTGGCAGAGAAAGATGAGCTGGATAATCTTCACGCCTTCCAAAGAGAATTTAGTTTCTATGCTGACTTTAATCGCTGTGGCATGCTGGCAGATTTTCTCCTCCTGATGCACTACTGCATGGTAAGGCCTGGTTCTTTCCTCACACAGAATGCTATTTATGATACAACAATTGTCATGGTTCTTGTTTCCATTTTAATTCTAAAACAGGTGTAAAATGTTCTTCCTTCCATTATTCTTTTGATGGGTATCAGTGCTTACCATTATCAATCAAATGTTTATGACACTGAGTTTAAAGTAGTTTCAGTGTGGTGTTTTGTAGTAGTTTGAGATTTCGAGTGATGAGTTTTTGACCCTACTATGCATTTATTTGTGAGTTGTTCATTGAATTCAATGAAGCCCAGAAGTGAAAAACTGGGCACGGAATGGTTTTTTTTAAGTCTGCTGTCAGTCCAGCATGGTACTTTCAAAATAGTCTTCTGCAAGTCTCACTCTCCTGCATATAATAAATGATATGCCCACAAATGCCTTGTGAATAGGAAAATATAGATAACTAGATAAAACCTGTTCTAAAACCATAATAAAGTTACTTACTGTTTAGATAGCAAGATATAATTAAATGTTTGACTCTGTAGGTATGGTGAAGGAGAAGATGATTGGATTTTTTAAAATTCAAGACTGATTAACCACCATCCTCAGTCATTTTGATCTCATGCATACCCGTGACTATACAACGAAAGGAATGTGTGAACCATCAATCACACAGATGCTCTTTTCCAGCAATTTCCACAATTTTAACTATAGTTTCTTATAACAGAAATCACCAGATAGCATCTTCAAAAGTTTCTGGAAAACCTGTATTTTCACTACATGTTCCTCTGTTCAGTATGGTACATGTTAAAAAAGTCACAATGAAGCAAAAGTAACTGCATTAGGTAAAATATGAACTTTACACCTTTTTTTTTCACAGCTGAGAAAAGTATGTTAAGTGAACCCACAAAGAGGCTGAATCCCACAGAAGTTAGGTAAATTTGTTTGGAGTCAAACTGAAGATTTCCTTTTGATAAAGAAACATATCTTATGCTTTGGTAGATGACTTTGGATCTTTGTATATTTTTGAATTAGCAAACATTGGCGACTAGATTAGTCAGATAAAAGGATGGCCAGAATATAACTTTACATAAGAAAATGTGATATGTGTGAATCATTTAATTAAAAAGACCTAGGTGAAAGATTTCATATTTGTAACCATATTTCCCTGATAACACTAAAGGACAGGTGTTGAGAGGCATTTCACTTCTGCCACTTTTTAGAGGAATTTCAAATTCCATACTAAGCTTGATTCAGAGGATTCATGTTAGTCAGTATAATTGATTGATTGATTATGCACCATCAAGTTGTTTTCAAATCCTACCAACCACACAGATAGTTTTTCTTTTCTAATCTGAGTCTTTCAAGTCTCAAAAAAGTGCATTCACCTTTACTGTAACAAAGTCTCTCCACCTTTTTGGTGGTGGTCTTCCTCTCTTTTGTTCTGCTCTTCCCGGTGTTAGAGCCTTTTTCAGAGAGTTTGCCTTCAAATAATGTAGGATAAATTAATCCTGGTCATTAATATTATTTACTATTAATGAGGAACTACAATGTAAGCACAAGAGAGAAAGGCACTAAGTTAAAACCACAGTGTCCTCGATGCTCTCTGAGCTTGGTTGTTTTCTCACAGGCATTTCATTACCAAACTAGCACTGATGTTACCCAATTTGGTAGTGAAACATCTGCAAGAAAACAACCAAGCTCAGAAAGTACCAAAGACCTCACAGTTCAACTTTGAGCTTCAAATATTTTCTTCTTTTGGTAAGTTGAAAGCTTTTGAAAACCCTGAGTTTTACTCTGAGTGGAAACCCTGAGAAAGCATAGCATGAGAATACGGTCAGAAAAGAGTTTATTTGGCAAAATTAAATTCTGGATTGTTCAAAGGATGGAGGGAAAAAACTGAACAGATGACCTTGAATGAGACACATGAACATTATAGACTTATATAACACAGAAATTGTGAAGATATAAAACTTCAATCAGAAAGTAGAGTCTGGGTTAACAAACTGCAGTGGTTATACTTGTGTGAAATGCTCTTTAAAAATATTACATGGTGACCTGGTGTGCATAGCATACTAAGATAACAGCTGGATTTCCCACAACACATACAACCCACAAGCTAACCCAATCTATATTTTTTCCAAGAAAGACAGTCCTTGTGCCAGATTTCATAACAGTACTGTAAAATACTTTGTTCTAGAAAAGCTGCATTTATGCATGCTCAGGACTCAGGACTTCAAAAGAAGGTCAAAAAGTGAAAAAAATCTCCTGTATATTCACAAACACACACACACACACACACATTCTGGCTGCCTCCCTGGTCTGCCCCAGTTTCCACCATACAATATCTTTCCAGCATCACTTGACAGAAGAGAGAAGACTCCCTCCAACTCCCACCACCTGGCCAGTTTCCACAAACGAGCTCCCCAGAAGAAAAAATACATCTAACCTCCTTGTAGGAAAAGCAAGCCTTTTAATGAAGGAGAAAAATAGCTGCAGAAGAGATAGATATCCCTTTCCATAACAATAAGGTTGCCAAGAAGGGAGAGAAAAGGAACACATATATGAGCATTTTCCTTGCATGCTGGAAGGGCTGGCAAGGACTCGAAAACAAGACAGCTGACACCAGGGATGCAAACAGTACTCCCAAATAGGAACAACAATGTTTGCTGTAGTGTCTGTCAATATATTCAGAGCTCAGGTGCAAGAAGTTCTGCCAAGAGGTTTTTTGTCACTTACAGTCATTGTGTTATAAGCACTTGCAGGAGGACTGACTTCAAGCCTGGTGTGATTTAGTTGCCCCTGCAGCCAATCAGGGTTAGGAAGGAAGCTGTGTTTAGCATCTATCAGGACTACAGCAATGAGCTCTATAACTGAGAGCCTGGCTTTTCCTGTTGCTGTTTCTCTCTAATTTGTTTCTGAGTAGGCAGGCAGAGCAGGTGGTGTAAGGCAAATGTGTTATTTGGACAGGGCTACCATATGGTATTTATGCAACATGGCTGATCTGCCGAACGTATTTTAGCCCAATATAAATTTGCAGCCATTTAAAGTCGAATCTTTTCTCTCCTTAACTTCAGAGCTGAATGGTTTAGACATAAGCCTGACATAACTTTACCAACTTGCATGTTTCATATCAACATATCAAGTAGGTCAATGCACTCTGTCCTCCAGCAAAATCTTCTGACCTAACCAGTAAGTAGTAGAACACCTAGGGAGGGGTGACCAAAGTTCCTGTCCACAACAGCACTCATACGGATATCACTCTCAGCTCCCTAGTAAACCAAAGTGATGATCTGGCTCCACCAGAAAGAAAAGGGCACTTAAGGCTGATAATATCAAGTGCCCAATCTATTTCAATAATGTCTCATTCAGCTCCACAGTCTTCAGATCACCAGCTCCATCTGGTTAAAATACTAAGCTCAGCGTGCGTTCCACTACATGCTGATGCCAGGAACCAGCTGGGGTAGATCTATAATTAATCACTGTAGGCAGGAAATTCTGAGCCAGCTCTGACAAGGCAACCTCAGTGTGAACACTGAAATCCCCCAGGCGAAGATGGGTAATTTATACTATGCCTGAGATTCATCTAACTAGCTTGGGAGACAGCTAGCCAGCAGAATGGACAATATGATAACTATATACCTTCTCTATCCTAGGAACTTCCTGGACAATAGCCCACACTCGAAATTTTGGAATCTATTGATTAGAGCATCTAGTTAGTGAATTTTATCTAATCTAAATTATTGATTAGAACATCTAGTTAGTGGAATTTCTATGTGTCAGGACTCTTATCTCTCTTTGCCTTCCAGTCCTCAGATTCTGCACCTCAAAATAGCCCAAGAGAGACAGTTGGGAGAAATAAACTCCTCTCACCTCCTCTTCCCCCAGTCAGATGTCTCTGATACACACCAGGATAGAATTCTCATCCTGGATGAAATCTGAAATGAAAGATAGCAATAGTAATAACACTTAGACTTATATACTGCTCCATAGTGATTTACAGTCATCTCTAAGCATCAGCATATTGGCCCCCAGCAATCTGGATCCTCATTTTAATGACCTCAGAAGGATGGAAGGCTGAATCAACCTTAAGTCAGTCAGAATCAAACTGCTGAGAGTCGGCAGAATTAGCCTGTAATACTTTATTCTAACCACTGTGTCACCATGGCTCAGTTGATCTGGCACTGAATAGGTTTTGATTGTTATTTTAACTCCATTGGTTAGAAAGGAAGTAAGACCAGATAGCTTTCTGTCCTGCTTTCTCTGCAATGACTGGCTGCAGCCTCCTATCCCATCTCCCCCTGTCCTTTATTATTTCAACACTCTTTCCCAGACACATTTCCATTCCTTACTGTTCCTTAACTTCTGACACTTCTCTTAATGGTAAGTTTCAATAAAAGCAGCAGCCCAATTTCCTCCATTAAAAACTGCACCTATTTTTGATATTCATACATCTGAAAATGCAGAAATATAATACAAAGAGTGCTTTAAGAACTAAGGCCTCTCTAAGGAGCTCTTGAAAAATAGCCCCCTTTGATGTCATTCAGGGCAATATTCTTTAAAATAAAAGCTCCATAAGGATGACTAGACAAGCCATGTCTCTTTGAGTCATTGTCACAGAGTTATTTCCTTACTTAAATAGAGAAAGGGCATGACCACATGTGGACAAGAAAGTAGTGGGAACAGGAACAACTTCTGACTTCCTGCCCATTGAGTTTCCTTGTGGGAAGCTGGCAGGAAGCATCAGAAGTCTTTAGCATTAGCTGAGAAGGGTAGGTGGGCTTCCTCCCTCCCCACCTCCCCCTTCCTTTCACACTTCCTATTCCTTCCTCCTTCTCTATTCCTTTCCTTTCCCTTCCTTTCCTTTCCCTTCCCTTCCCTTCTTTTCCCTTCCCAGCAGGCCAGTAAATGGCTATTGCTGGGTGGGGGAGGGAGCAAGAGATTATGAGAGTGGCTGGGAAATACAATATTCAATATGAGCCTCATGTGGCAGCAGCAGCAACAGCAAGCCAAGTGCAGCAGAGCTAATAGCACTAAAGCAGCCACAACATCCCCAAATTTCATTCCCTTGGAACTCATGGGTCCTGGATTTGGGATGCATTCTGTAAGTTAGCCCACTTGAGGTACCTTGGTTCAAAATTTGTCGCCCTGCAATGCACTGCTTTTAACCCAGTTAAAGATTATAACAATGAGATTTTTAGTAGCGTATAGATGAACCTTTGAGCCAAGTCAAAGGAGAAGACAGTGCTCTGTGGAACACAGGAGTATTTTGGGACTGCATGCAAACCTTCAGATGTGCAATATTCTATCCCTCCCACCCTACCTAAGTGAAATGGTTCTCTTCTTTTCAGTCTCTGTGGAATCTAGTGGGGGCGGAATCAAGAACATGCTTGGGCTTTGCACAAGATCTAGTCAATGATGGAAGAATGTTTAGTATAGCAGATTAGGCTGCTTCACAATAGAGATCCTTCTCCTCCAACAGTAAACAATGCTGTATATTTTAGATCACAGAGAAACATAAGTAGAGCTGCAGTTTTTCATGCTCCTCTGAAGGTTTTCTTAGAATATAGAGTACACATGTATCATTAGCATGAGCAATCTTGCCAATCATGAAGAAAGTCAAGCAAGGTCGTTTAACTTTATATGTGTTAACAATATATAAGTTCTTAGATGGGAGACGACTAGGAAATCTCTGTGTTTTGTGCCAGACTGGGAAATTAAAAATAAAATCCCACAGGAAGATTGCGATAAGCTATTTTTGTACTACAGCCAGGAAAACTACATACTATCAGAATATTTTCTTTCTTTTTTTAAAAAAATACTTTTTATTGAAGAGATTAACAATATTAAAAGTTAATCAAAACGGAAATCAAAAAAAGGAAGGGAAATAGAAAGGAAAAAGAAAAAGCGCAAAAAAGGAAAGAAAAAAGAAAAAGGAACAGAAAAGAAAATATACGTGGAAAAAAGAATATTTTTTAAAAAGTGATTCCTGATCCTCCTTGCAACAAAGCCAGGCAAATTTAATATTTCCAGACTCCTTCTAAGTTTATATGCATAATTCATTTCTTTCCATAATTCCTCCATCCATTCACAAATCCCAAAATTGCTGTCACTTCTGTCTAAGTGTTGGCAAAAAAAGCCATGAAGGATTTTCAGAATTTTGTAGAAGTATTTCATATTTAAAGCCTGATCAAGCAAGTCTGATCTGTTTTCAACAAACCCGTGCTGGCTACTAGTTATATCTTTGTTTCTAGATGTTCACAGATGTTTTTTTAATATTTTTTCCCCACTATCTTCCCAGGTCTGTTAGGCTGATTTGTCTGTAGTTTCCTGGGTCTGTTTCCCCCCTGCCTCTTTTTTTTTTTTTTGGAAAATGGGAACCATATCAACTATTTTAAAATCCTCTGGCAGTTTCCAGGTGTTCTAGGACTTTTAAAGATATGGTACAATGGTTCTGAGATAACACCTGCCAGCTCTTTCAGAACTCTGAGATGTAATCCATCAGGTCCTGTTGATTTATATTCATCAAGGTCAGGCAGATGTTTTCTTACCATTTGCTTGCTTATTTTAATTTTTATTTCTAGTCTGTCTTTTACAGTTACGTTTTTGGTAGGTTACGCTATAGTTTCTTTTTGCATGAAGACTGATGCAAAGAACGAGTTAAGCAACTCTGCATTCTCTCTACTGCCTGTTACTTCCTTGCCATCTTCTCTCTTTAGTGGACCAATGGTTTTCTTGACTTTTTTCTTGTTATTTATATGCTGAAAGAAACTTTTAATAACTTTGACTTTTTTTGCAAGTCTTTGTTCATTCTGAGCCTTTGCTTTCCTGACTTCATGTCAGGAAACTTCAACGAATCATCTCTTTCTTAATAGACTGAACAATTTATGGTCCCACAAATATATTTAGTTATTTAGTTATTTCAAAAATCTTAGAAAAAGCACTAACATTCCAAATTCTTCTGGCTCCTTGATTTGTTTAAAACTTTTTAAAATTAAATTCTTAATTTAGCTTTTTGCCGTTTATTATATTCTTTAAATGTTTTAAACTGTTAAGTTTTGTTCTATTTGGGATTACTTTTTTTTTCACCAGGTAGTTTTTCAGAGTTCTTTCTTGGAAGAACTCTTTTAACATAGAATTATTTTAATTATAAATCCAAAAATGATGTTGGATGAATCCAGTGTCCTTAAAGGCTCTGCCATCGGTGAGAGTTTGGTGGTTTCCCTTGTCTCCCATGGGCCAACCAATGTTCTGCGGTCTCCTTGTGATGAGTAGCACTCTGAAGCACAAGTGGGCAATCTCTTATTCTCTCCTTATATGGATTGACACTTAGCTGAGTGACAGAGGATGATATTTGTAGCTCAAGCCTGAAATGAAGGGTCCCTGGTGCCCTCCAAGCTTGGTTGTTTTCTTGAAGATATTTCATTACCCAAACTAGGTAATCTCATCATCAACATCATGAACATGTTATCTAGTTTGGGTAATGAAATGTATGAAGAAAAACAACCAAGCTCAAATGGATGGATGATCATAGATGACTGAGAATCTCTACAGACTTTTAGCTATACAATTTGGGATGAACACCCTTTGAATGGTATGGGAGTAGGAAT
>JANHFL010004843.1:24458-49305 GCA_032468155.1 Oxyrhabdium leporinum
TCTACAGACTTTTAGCTATACAATTTGGGATGAACACCCTTTGAATGGTATGGGAGTAGGAATGGATTTCCAGAGGAGGGGTGGAAATTGCAGACTACAGGAACCAGGAGCACTACTCAGGTGACCCTGAGGACACAGATAAACTTCCAAGTGTTTCAATGACCATCTAAAACTGGGCTGTCAAATTCCCAGCCCATGGGCCGGATGCGTCATGCGCTGGCCACACCCGGTTTAGAGAAGGGGGGGAAATGCCAATACCTCACATGAAGCCACCGTGACAATGTGAGTTTGACACCCCTGCTCTAAAAGGATGCAAAAGACCAGCTGTCTGCAAGGAATATAAATCCTTCCATTCCCCACTATCCTGTCAGAGCTAAAGAAGTTTCTTGGATGAGAAGTGAAATATCTTCGAAGAAAAAACAAGAAAGCCAATTGCTTCCTGAAAAAGCACCTTTGGGACAACCAAGCTCAAAGAGCACCAAAGACCCCTCATTTACTTCAGTCTTACCTGTGCTGTCCTTTTCACTTCTCCAGAGACATCTTAGCTTATCATGCCTTGCCCAGATCTTGATGGAACTATGAATTCTGAATTGTACCAGCACATTCTACAAAAAGAAGTTGGGATATCTGTCTGTGCACTAAAACACAAGAGAAAAGCATGATAATGCAAAAAAAAAAACCCACCAAAAAATGTTAAAGTAGTAGAAAGTTAATGTTTTGGAACGGCCTAGTCAAGGCCTAACCTTCATTCTATAGAGATGTTGTGGAAAGATTGTTTATGTGAGGAAGCCCTCCAATATTCCTGAGCTGAGGCTATTCTGTAAGGAGGAATGTGCTAAAATTCCTTCAAGCCAATGTTCATGACTGGTGAACAATGAACAGAAATGTTTAGTTGTGGTTATTGCTGCCCAAGGGGCCACACCAGTTTTGTGTCTTGCCATACACAAATATGTAGTGTTCAGTAATTTTGTCCAATAAATCAGCAAACAAGTATGTTTTTAATTAATTTGTTTAACTAGGTTCTCTTTATCTAGTTTTAGGACTGTGTACAGAACAGACTACATTTTGGGTCATATTTATGCAAAAATATTGAAAAGTTAAAAAAAAGGTTCACAAACTTTTAAGCAC
The DNA here is from genome assembly GCA_032468155.1 of Oxyrhabdium leporinum. NCBI lineage: Eukaryota > Metazoa > Chordata > Lepidosauria > Squamata > Cyclocoridae > Oxyrhabdium > Oxyrhabdium leporinum. Next base: position 25,587 of record JANHFL010004843.1, read on the forward strand.
CACTGTAGGAGATGAGATCTCATAAGGTTTTAGCCATGTATAATATAGCATATATTTCCTTTCACCTTTTTTTAATACAATTCTTGTTGACTGACCTTAACACTGAGGCACAGTGATTTATGGCACCTATTTAAAAAAGAAGAGAAGGGAAGCTAAGAAGTGAATAAAAACAACTCATGTGGATAAAAGTTTTGTCAAATCAAGCTCTTTGAATGACATGGCAGCAGAGTCATTAAAGCTTGGGGCATAGTTCTGTTTCCTCTCTTCCAAAGTAGTTCACTTTAATAACATTATTTTTGCTCATATAAATCTTCTTTAGTATATGATTACAATTAGCAAACTAGGTCAATAATGGATATCTCAGTATTTTTAAGCTCTACAAAAAGCATTTTTAGCAAGAGTCAATTTTCACACTGAAGAGCCTGTTGTTAACACAGGATCAATGGCATATGCAAATACATTTGTGTAAATCTTAATAAATTGTATAAATGTTAATAGTTTATACATCTTCAAAATAAATATATATATATTGACACAAAGGAAGAGGATTTAAGCTGGAATGGATTACTGTGAGTTTCCCCAATTCAAAATTACCATGGTGGATCTTTGTTTAACTACAGCAGAATGTTAGAAGTGTTTTGTGATTTTGTAGTGAAGCTGCTTTGCTATGTAGAGGGCTGAGTTGAGGACTCAGCAGACTTTCCAAATGCAGCCAGACCAGCTTGTTCTTTAGCAATAACAATAGTACTTATATACCGCTTCAAGGTGCTTTACAGCCCTCTGTAAACAGTTTACAGTCAGCATATCGCCCACAACAATACTGACCTCGGAAGGATGGAAGGCCAAGTCAATCTTGAGCCGGTGAGATTCAAACTGCTGAACCGCTGGCAGCTGGCAGTCAGCAGAAGTAGTCTGCAGTACTGCATTCTAACCACTGTGCTACCACAGCTTCTCCTTGGAATATTTTGCTGACAGGCCCCAAAACATTTTTATCTAAGAAGGCCTGTGGTGTAAAAAACAGACTTCAGGATGCTATCAATGTTTTAATAGTGCTATCATTACGTTTCATTCTTTTTATTGATTTATTTATTGCTTATTACTGCTTTATTGTGTTTAATGGGTTGTTTTCTTTGTGGTTCTAATATTACTTGTATTATGTTATAATTTATTGTTTAGCTTTCAATTTAATTTATTGTTTCAGGGTTTTTTTTAACTTTGTTTACTTTTAAATGTCTTAACTGCCCTTCTTTTGGTGCAAAGGTAGAATATAAATGTAATTAAAAAAGAAAAAAAAATGTGCCTTTTGTTATATTTGATATCTAGTGAATGATTCCCATGATTTCACTTCCCTGAAATACAGACAGTTGAGAATCTACCTAAATCAGTGTTTTTCAACCTTTCCAACTTTAAGATGTGTGGACTTCAACTGGCTGACTGGTGAATTCTGGGAGTTGAAGTCTACATGTCTTAAAGTTGGAAAGGTTGAGAAACACTGTCCTAAAAGCAGGCATAAGAAGTTGGAGATGAAGAAATAGAGGAAAAAACCCCACTGCACATGAAGTGCTAATGTGATAATGGAATTTCCCTGTACTGCATGCAATTGTAACCACTTATTAGACAAAGGTTCTCTATTTTTCCTCCTTTCCCACTTGGTGCCAATTCTAGAAATAGACTAACATTCTACAAAAATTTAGGAAACAGGCCTTCACCAACTGCTCTTATTTTATAGATATATTTATGAGGGAAGAACTTCCCAGCTATTGCTGGAGAAGCATCTCAGTTCCACTAGAAGATTAGACCCACCTATTTTGGATGTATTGTGCTATGGATTCTGCAATTGCCACTTTAAAGGTAGTGAATATTTTTTACTTCTTTTTAAGCCTCCTTCCTGCCCAAAGATGATGTCAGATTAGTTGTAATAAGCAGCCTTTGTCATTAATGTAAATACATATCTGTTACTGATTACATTGGTACTATAGGATTGAAGTGGGGTTTTTAAGAGCTTTATAACATACAAAATAAGTTTGTTTTTATTCTTTCTCATTTATTTATTTTTGCCTTATTTGGATGGGAATAAGCTGAATGCAATGGATAAGGTAGATAGAAATCAATTACTATAAAATCATTAAATTATAGATTGTTGAGATGAAAGGGCCATCTAGTTTAATGCTCTGCTTCCTGCAGGTAGTTTATGGATTCTAACAAATGACTATCTTGCTCTCATTTGAAAATAGAGGGAGTGGGGTGGGGGTGGGGAAAGAAGTAGGGCAAGGAATCCAGTGTTGTTACAGCCAGACTTTCTTAACAGAATTACTATAAATTCAGTAAATTCTTCCTGATTCAGGCTGAATCTCTTTTTGCAAAAAAATTCAGTCAGTCAAACTTTATCTTGGTCTCAGTTTTAACAGATTTCAAAAGTATTATCTCTTGCATGTGACTGTCTTTTAGCTATTTATTGACTGCTATCGTATTTCCCATAGTCTTTTTCTCTTTAGCAAAACCAAACATGTCCAGTTTATTTAACTGTTCCTCATAGGTCTTGGTTCTCAGTCTCCCCAGCAACTTGATAGCTCTCCTCTGAGCCAATCTCCTTCTCTACTTCTATATGTGATCATCAGCACAAGTATAATTATCTCCTGTGATAGGAACACTGTGTTAATGAAGGGCACCAGCCCTTCAACATGCTGTATAACGTACCTTTTTATGTTCAGTTGACATTCCACTAAACCCCTAGATTCTCCTTTCAATCACTACCCCAACCTATATCTCTCTGTACCTGCAATGAGCAGCATCCTATTGCGTTTGCCCCATTGATAAAACTGGATTTTTTTTTCTGAATAAAGATTTTATTGTATAAAGTGCTGGTGAACTTGGGTGTCATCTACAGATTTGATAAGCATGCCTTCCACTCCTCCCTCCAAAGAGTCACCAGGAGATGAGCTAAACTCAAAGGAGAGTTAATCATACTTATTTTGTATTTATGCAGGTATTTGAGAATACTAATAAATAAAGTCAATGTGATAATGAAAAACTATCCTGCTGAGAAATATTAAAGAAAAGCTATTTATTTTATGAAACTGACGTAGAATATTAATAGCATTATTTGTGCGCAAACAGAGAAGATGTGGCATGGGTGGATAACTGATGTCTTTAATAAAGAAACTAAGCCCTCTGTTCCCCAAATATATATATATAGGATTGGAAAAAAACATTTGATAGTGATAGGAAAGGTTTCCCAGTATAAATCATAACATAGTAAGAAATAAGTTGATTTCTCTTAGATGACAGATAGACAATTTTTATTGAGTCCTACCTTTTCAGAAACAGAATTTTCTACATGAACATAATTAGCAGTTTGAAGCTGCTATGTGTATGAATTGCAAATACTGTTCATTGACAATTTAAATGATGGCTCAGGTTGAATATAACCAGATATGAAATTATTAGAAGACACATTAATTAAATACATTGTTCTTGCTAGAAACAACACCTGATATATAATCACGACTTGATTAGAAAGAAAATATAAATTCTTGTTTTTTCTTCTAGCCCTGATATGATCTTGCTGATTTAGATTTGGAGAAGGGAACTCTCAGTTCCACAGTGAAATAAGACATAGGTTCCTCCTTATCGCTTTATTAAAGTATTTATTATGGGGAGGGGCTGACTGTAATTCCAGGATCCATGAAAAAATACCCTTGGGATCACAATACTAATAAACATCCCATACAAATATAGAAAGCTCAAGTCCAATGATTCAGTTAAATATCTCATTAAAAGATTCTAATTGACTTCTCCAGTTTCCTCTGCTCTGGATATGTTGGAACACAACTTTCAGAATTCCAGCTATAGCCATTTCTCTGATAATAGCTCCATATTCTTACTATAGGAATATGGAGGGTGGCAGGGAGCAAAGGGGGACAAATTATGAAATATACATTGTGGCACAAACCATCTGATTGTACATACATGGTACATGAACATTGGGACACAGATATGAAAAGCCAAGATTTATGTTATGATGTACATTTCATCCTTTTTTCTTCATCCCAGTTTATACTGGACACCTATGATCTCTGTACATTTAATTCATAATTCACAATTCATAAATCTTTATACTGTTGTGTGTTCTTTAATATAGACCATGATTTAATTGTACTGACTGCTAAACCTTCTTCAACTATTACAAAGGAACTCACATCTCCCTATAGAAGGATCTCCAAGTAATCCTAAGCTGTTTGATTTTTTTATATTACTTTCCCGTGCAAAATATTGGGGCTGTTTGTAAGCCTGATGAGGCTTCATTATGTGTGAGCATCTCTCCACAGAATATCATGAAAATCAGGCAGCATAGCTTGTCCAGAAGCAGAGAACAGAAGTGGCTGCATAGGTATACATCTCAATAAATACTGAGATGATTCTACTCACCATATTGTAATGCAACTGGCGAATTACAAAGCTGTTACATAAGTTTGCTGTAGTACAAGAGACGATGGAGAATTTAAATTAGTTCTGCAAGGGGAGTTAAGATTGTTCAGTTTTTCATTGGTCCATGTGTGAACAATACCCTATATGTAGAGACAGATGTTCAAAGTTGAAAAGGATAAATCATATATATTAATGAGTTACTGAGTCTATGATTGGGGGCGTGGGGGGGGAGTAAATCTTATCTGGGTACAATGAGAAGGCAACAAAGAGATAAGAAACTCTTTGCTGTCATCTAATGACTTCCCAGATATTTTCAACTCAGATATCTTGTTAATTAACGCAGGCATTTAAGTAGTTAGCAAGTGGCAAATAATACTTTAAAAAGGAAGCACATTGGGTACCTAATTTAACCTCCATTGACACAAACCTGAAAGCCGCAAACTTTAATCAGTTTAGTTGGTCAATTAATCTTTGGAAGATTATTTATTTCAGGATATACTCCCCACTAAGTTTAAGATTGCATTTGAACATTCCAATCCTTTGTGTATTTACTTGGAATTCAATCCCATTTTAGTGAACTATATTAACCCTCAGATAAGAATATATAGAGTTATACCCTTAATTGGTTGATGCATCTGAATTTTTCTCTTAATCATTGGAGGTGATAATAAGGGCACATTTAAATTGTGGGATTGAGAATTAAGAGCACTTTAATATAGAAAGCTATTTTGTTTCTGGCACAAACTGTAAAAGAAAAGAAAAGACTAAGATGGCTGTTTTTTAAAAAAAACAAATAAGTTTTGGTTGATTAAATTGCAAGCTGTTTTACCCCTTTTCTGCTAACTTACAGTATGATATTTGGTAGAATGCAAATACAGATGAATACTGCCCAACCTTATATATGTTTAGCTATAACTAAATATCATTAAATTCAGTGGATTTCTCAAAGACAAATGTTTCTATTGCTGTTTCCTAAGCAAAAAAAAAAAAAGATTGTTTAGATAAGTTGCTGATAGCCTTTCATTATTAATGTAAAATCAAATGAAACCCAAAACTTCCAAAACTGTAATTTTCTTCCTAATTTAGAAGACATTCAAACAATGAAATGATTCAGAAATGCAGTAAAATCGACCAGAAGTCATCAACAACACATCAATGCTACCTTGGTTCTATAAATCACCAAAACTTATCTGCAATAGGTTCATATAATCCCAAAAACTTTATCTGACAGAAATTTACAATAATCCCCACAATGGATCTGCACAGGGTCTCATGACTGTTCCTTATCTATGAGGGATTCAGCTTCCCAAAATAGTTTTGCCATATTTTTTGCCATTCAGGGATACAATAAGGATAGAGAAATAAGTAGTTTTTGCCAACTTCATTGCCAGAAGGGCTTGGTTAGATCTTCTTCCAGCACTGCTCTAAAATTTGTTCATTTTAGAAGTTCCAAATGATTCCCAGAATCCATGTGCAGAAAGAGTCTGTGTAGGAATGATCTGATTCAAGAGTGCAGTGACATGGTCTCAGTCCAATTGTGCACCAGAAATTCATCAGGTGTTTGGTCAGACCAGTTAGGAGGCATCCAAGGAAAACACCAAGGCTAACAGGGACTGCTCAATCTTTAACAAGAGTCTGATGATAATATTCCCCCAACTTCAGATCATACTGCCACTGTCATAGAGCTAATGTGTGAGTCAGATTATCAGCTTGGTTGAGATACAGTATTTTGAGGTTTCTGCTCAATCCTGAAAAAGAGAGGTGGTGGTGCTTTGTAAATTGCACTAACTTTAAGAGGATCCTTACACCGTTTGCTCAAATCATACCCTCTGACAGTCAGATTTACTAGAAGACTCAGTATCATCTTTCTAAAGGTGGGAAGAGAAAAAAAAATTCCTCTAATCTTTTTTGGCTTTCTCACCTGGCAAGGTAACTTCAATTGTAGAATAATCTCCTAATTTTGAGGTAAAGGTAAGGAACAAATGTTTTGTATGCCTATAGTTGCTTGTTTAACTTAAATTAGCAAACTCAAAGGCAGAAAATCTTGCAAAACCCTTTTCACTTAAGTACCATTCTGAGACGCTCTGTGACAGTAAAGTAAAAGGCAACGGACAGGAGATGAGCTGCAAACAAATTTCTTTAACCATGTATCTAAAGAGATTTTCCTATGCTGGGTGACTTTGTTCCATTGAATTGATTATTTTTATAACATTTAGTTATATACTTATAAATTACTTCATATTTCATCTATTAATAAATATTTAAATAATAAACATAACACTTTATAAATTACATCATAAATTATTATTACCAATAATATATAAAATGTTTACACTGTATATCATATGTCTCTAATAAATGTACATAGTTGTGGGTGATATTTGTATTATATTTGTATCTCCTTTATGTTAACTGCTTCAAGTTTTGTACAGAGATTAGTTTCCTAAAATGTGTTCATATTCCAGATCTGAAATCCTGTATACCCACTAGTTCCAGAAGCAGGCAGTTAATAACTGATTTCCACAAAGTACAGCAGACTCCCCTCTCTTTGTGTCATCCAGACTCAATGAAATATCATTGTCCTAATCCCCAACCATGACGGTCATTTTGGAAATGTGAAATATAAACTCTAATTTGTTGACAAACAATCCTTTGGATTGGCCAAATTGGAGGATAACCAGGGTAGAGGTGAATCAATCTATCAGAAGTTTCTGGTATTGGGTTTTCTGAGTTTGATTTTTCATTTACAGGCATTTCATTATCTACCTAAGTAATATCTTCAATGATAGCTTGTAATACTTAAGAAGTTATCCTAGAAGGTAATGAAATGTCTGCAAAGAAATGCCAAACTCAAGGTATTCTAAAAGCTTGTTGGCTGAGCATGAGGGAGATCTAATCTAACATAACTAGAAAGCCACTGATTGGAGAAAGTTAAACTAAATTCTGATTGCCAGTGGCAAATCAGCTTAATTTGTGTGCTCATGCAAGAAAGAAGCCACTTTTTTTAAGGGAGAAAGTGCTCAAACAACAATTAAGCAACAAATAGACAAGCCAATTTTGCTCAACCCTGTGGATAGTAGAGAGCGGATAGATCCTTGAACATACCAGATGGTTCTAAACCTGGCCTCCTCACAGCTAGGCTGAAGTATGTTTACAAGGTATTTTTTCCTCTTTGCTCTCTGCACAAAACATATAACAAGGCAGCCCATCTAATTACAGCACAGAGTGGGCTTATGCATCCCAGGAGAGGCCTTCATGAAACAAAAGCAATATATATAGTGGAGGCCTGTGAAAGGAGAGCTCATTGCTGGATTCAATAGACAAACAAATAACTGAATTGCTCAATTCAGTGGACAAATATTTTTTTTAGAAAAATCTCTTCAACCTAAATTTCAGCCCTGCTGTGTTTTTAAATGAGTTGGTTTGGCCCATGCCCTAATTTTTTTAATCTAAATAATGAGTTGGGAGATTTTCTCCCTCCTCTTATATGCTGCTTAGTCTTTTTAATAGAGCTGCTCTGCAAATCAAGACATTTAATGCCTGAATTCCTCTGTCAGTAGGGGTTTTTTTCCTTCTTTCTCCTGACAGAGAAAAAGCCTCCAGCAACACTGCAGTCTTATGCAGTTATATTTGGCAACAAATGCTCTGTGGCACTTATTTCCAAATAAAGAAAGACAGGTTTCACTTCTGCATCTTCTATACAACTTTACTTAGGAGTATGTACTAACAACAGGCCCTGAAGTCTTATTTGTTTTAAAAAAATTGCATTTTTTAAAAAATTGAGGAAGCAATAGCATGAAGCCTACATGAAAATAAACCCAAGATATTTTTTTTTAAAAGAAAAATACAGCACATTATAATATCCTTCCCAATGTTTCAAAGGCCAGATGTAAAGGGTTAACATTTCATGACCTTCTGCTTAAGAGAACCTCTGAGTCACTCTATCATGCATAGGTGGCATTAAGTTGTAAATAATCTAAGGTGACAGAGACCATGCCAAGGTTGGAAAGCTGGTATATAATGTATACAGGGGTGGGATTCAACCGGTTCAGACCGGTTCAGGTGAACTGGTAGCACCAACAATCAGCTGGCCAGCTAGGTAGCTCTGACGATCAGCTGGGCCTGCTCACCTGCCCCTGCGCTTTTCTCTCCTTTATCCTCTCAGCTGATTCTCATGGCAGAGCAGATTGCTGTGACTCAGCTGTAGTTACTGTGTTACTACATAGAAGGTAAGCTAGTTGTTTTGAAGGTGCGCACACGCACGAAGTGTGTGTTAGGTGTGCACGCATGCGATCATTGAACCGGTTGTGAAACCGGTTGAAACCCGTCACTGAATGGATACCTCTCATATCTATGGAGTCCTTCTTGCTCTCTGAATTTGGTTGTCTGCTTGTAGTCATTCGATTATCCAACTAGGTACCACCAGAAGTGCTAGTGAGTGTGAGGTTAGCATTCTGAAAATGGAAGTTACCCTGTCCCTCACTTGCAGCTGTGCATTTAATTGAGAATTAATTGACTGAGCTAATTTTAAAAAGTGATGATAACACTATACAATTATTAGTGGAGCTTATTTTCCCAACTTTGTAAGCATCAAGACTAAGCGGAATTTAGAATTAGGAAGGTAAGAGTTGACAAAATAAAATGGCAGGATATCCTAGTTTTGCTACATGTTCATAGATTAAAACCCTCTTAGTCTTTTTTTTTCACCTTCCTGACCTCATTTATATTTCTGATAGCAACAATTATCTTCTTCGGACATTCAATTGCACTTGTGAAGGGCTACAAAGTGTGGGGATCACAAGACATGCTTGTGACTTCTGCCTCTTTTTCTCGCTGGCCTCCAAATATCCAACTGCAAATCTGAAGGAAGGCTGCATTACATGTTCCTAATTGTCTGGGAAATTATTGATTAGGGCAGAGGTGTCAAACCTGATTTCATTGAGGGCTGCATCAGGGTTGTGTTTGACCTTGGAGGGCTGAGATGGGTATGGCCAGGTGGTCATGGCCAGCTTGGCATCACTCGTGTTGGGAGTGCCTATGGTGGCCCGAGAACTCTGCTAGTGAAAATGGGTTCCTGAGCTCCTGCAACCCCCTGCCAGCAAAAAACAGAACTCGGGAGGGCCACATGCTCCTTTTTCACTGGCAGAGGCACCGTAGACCAGTTCTTCACTGTTTCCATGGTGGCCAGTTGCGCCAGATTTAAGCAACCCATGGGCCGGCTCTGGCCCCCAGGCCTTGACTTTGACAGCCCTGGATTAGGGTCTCAGATTGTGCAGAGGTCTGTGTTGCTGAAGAGGCATATCTTTTTCTAGAATTTGAACTATCTGTGACTATACTATGTATGCACTATATTGCCATTGTGTGTTGTTCTCTTGAAAACCTCCTTGTACATGTAAAAGCTTCATTGAAAAATTTAAGTTCAGCAAATGAAGTATTTATTATAAACTAATCTCCCTGTGGGAGACATTTATTTCCTAGTTGTTATGCACTGTTGAAAGCACAGCAGCCTGATGAGCAACAAAAATAAAAGAGAGAGAGTAAGTAACAGATAATAGAGGAATAGTGAAACCAACCAATTAAAAATGCTGTGAGTGGCCCTTGTACCAGAAAAAAAAATTGATGGTGGGAGGAAATATTATTATCACCCATTAAAAGCATGACTGTGATAGTTAATTTAGAAAGAAAATGCTTTATTCAGTAAACAGAGCGCAGAGCAGAAAGGATACCAACCATGTAATGTATTAGCCTTGAAACCCCTCTGACCACAGTTTTCTTTCACTTTCTACCACTATTATCACAGCTTATTTTCCTTATTATTTTAGATCAATGTTTCTCAATCTTAAAAATATTAAGATGTGTGGACTTCAACTCCCAGAATTTCCCAGCGAGCAATTCTGGAAGTTGAAGTCTGGACATCTTAACATTACTAAGGTTAAGAAACACTGTTCCAGATAGTCATGTTAAATAATTAAAATATTGTTCTAAAATGAATTAATATAGAAGACGAAAAAAGCTCCCAACACAACAAAAATAAGAAATATTCAACAAAAAAATTAAAATATTGAAAGTAATAATTGATATACATTAAAGTGGATTGTGCTAATATTTGGAAGACAGTTAATAAGGAATTTTAATTTTGTTAAAAATGCTAGTCATGCATCAATTTGTAGGTTCTGGGGTTTTTTTTTAAAATAAGCTTGATGCAAATTCCATATTTTTGTTTATGTTTCCCCACGTGAACAGTGCTGTGAATAATTCTCCTATGTGTTCATTTCGTAGGTAATGTTACTTAGTGCTAACATATATATTCTATGTATATTTTCACTTAGCTACAGAATTTTGTGTGCAATCGTGACTAGAATATACATTTTTCCCAAAAAGCTTTGTACATCTTTTTAAATTGGAGAATTCCATTGCCACATTCTCAAAACTGCAAAAACTTTAAAGAACAGTTGTATTTTTATTCACATTTTAGTTCAAAAATTATGAGTTATATTGTTTTATATTAAAATGAAAACAAAATAAATTGAAAAATTACCCAGTATAAGCTCAGTTCTTTTTAAGCTTTCAAACTTGGATGTGATGGAGTGTAGTTAGGAGGTGGATTTCCTGAAGGGACGGGGTGCATTCCAGAGGAGTAAGAGACAACTTAGCCCAGATGTTTTGCGTGAGAGAAATAGGGTGAAGACAGTCCCTCCTTAATAATTCTCAGAGTATATTATTAATGCAGATAGTATTGTTCTCAGTCTTGCAAGATTTTGTCTATAGATGTGAAACAATAGAGCACTCTACTTGGAAGAATTGCCATGTGTCATTATTAGTTTTGGGCCTGATGTTAGCGGCTTGAAGTTGCTAACTAATAGTTGGTTGTAGAAAGCAAATTGAGCAGGTACATAGCTAATTCATCCATAATTGCATTGATGGGGAGATGCATTATTTTCTATCTAAATTATAATAAATCTTTTCTCAATGTCCATCACTACATATAAATTAATATGGGTAATTCAAATTGGTACCCTCCTTTCTCATAGTTTTGGTAATGAGGGACTGTGTTGTTGCCTGACAGATTAACAAAGAAGAAATGCAGATCTGATATAAGAGAAGAAGTGAAAATTGTCACAAATGCAAGATCTCCCACATCGAATTTGGACAGGCAATTTCCCCACACAGGCATCCTTTACCAATCTTCATGTTTATTCTGGTTGGTTGCTATTAATCTTCCCCCCTCTCTTACAAATTTGATTTTGTTCTCTTATAATGTTTCTTATTTCACACTGTCCCCAACGCCATCCCTTCTTTTTTAAAAAAGGATGCCTGGCAATTTTTTTTATCAGTTGACCTGTTTTGAGGAATTGTTCTAATTTGATGTGATTTGAGAACTTTTAAGTAATAAGGATTTGAATCATACTCAAGAGTCAAGCTCAAAAAGCAAAGTTTTGTGATGTTTGAAACCTTCCAGACATAAACTTCTGGTTTCAAATGTCCTCTGCCCAAACCAAAGCATGCATTTTTTCAGATGTTTGGTCTGGAGATAGATCAAAACAGAGCTGGATGGTTTTAGATATGATCTGAAATATGGATATTCCAGATAAAAGTATGTTAAACTTTTTGATACTGTTTCAGCTGCTGTGAGTCAGGTGTCTTTCCCACGTCTGGCAAAACTTGGCAACCTATATTGCCAGCTTGTTCTAGAGATACCTGTGCTGAGGATTCCTGTAGGGTGATTGAAGCTGTCAGATACTCCAAAGGCATCAGATAATGTGCAGATAATGACTTCAGATGATTAGCCTGATGGAGAAAGCTGGATTCTCTCATGAACCAACTTCATCATTCCACCTAATTCTATCCATCTATTGTTCAGAGAACTGATTTCCTATGCTGAAAATATCTCCCAGGACCAAGAGTGCCTGCTTCAAACTGTTGGATGATAGTTGGATAGTTGCCCAGTTGGAGGATACCAAACTAAGCTGCATCCAGGACCTTACTTTTATCTTAGGATTCTCTTTGGCAGACCAAAGCACACCTATGTCAACTTAAGGTAGAATTCTTGGCACTTTGCCATGAAGAAGAAGTCTAGTTTTTGTTGGTTTGGCCAAGAGTGCAACATGTTCTGGTTTTTCTGCCTGAATTAGAGAAAAATAAGGAGATAGGACCACTCCCATTTTGGATACCCAGGGCCAAGGTCTGATCATACTTGGTTGTCCAGTTTCTTGTCTACCAACCAGTATCCTGAGAGGATAACCAGCATCATAAGAGCTGTGGTGGCAAAGTGGTTTGAATGCAGTATTGCAGGCTAACTCTGCCTTCCACTGCTAGGGGTTCGATTCTGATGGGGCTCGAGGTTGATTCAACCTTCCATCCTTCTGAGGTCGGTAAAATGAGGACCCAGATTGTTGGGGGCAATAAGCTGACTCTGTAAACCGCTTAGAGAAGGCTGTAAAGCACTGTGAAGTGATATATAAGTCTAAGTGCTATTGCTATAATAGCATAGTCATGCTATTCATGCCTAACTGCTGATTTGGTAGAGCTACTTGTTTTCTTATAATGAATGACTTCCTGTTGGACTTCCTGACTTACCACTGGAAGAGGATTAATGGCTAACCTTTTACCTTTTCTCTAAACCAACCACATAGCAGCAATGTGTTCATTTGCTCAGAAATGGCCACTAGTGAAGAATAAGTGCTGAACCTGAGTCACATTGATCTCATTAGAGCAAATCATTTTGAGAGGAATGCCTGGCTCCTGAGAGGCACCTTGGATAAGACCTATGTGGTTCCCCTAACTGTCCCTTTCAGTCTCCTAGCAACAGAAAAGGAAGGTTAAGAGTAGAAGAGACATTGCATGGCTTACCTAACTATCTTACTGTCCTTGAACAACTCCACTGAGTGAGGCTTATACTGGAAAAGACTCCAGGTGAGTTTATCTACTCAGTGCAATACATGAATTGTGTTGAGATTCATTCACTCTTGCTCCCCTAGATCTCTACTCTCTCTCATTACTGCTTCAGCCCTACTTATCTTCATGCATGGCTGAGTTGGTTGATGTTGCTGGTTCTCAGCTCTCATCTGGCTTGGTCAAACAGAGGGGGCTGGCACTCACAACATACATGTGCAGGATGGAAGCAATTCACTGGCTAGCAAACCACAAAGCCTAGCCAGAAGAAAATAGATTACAATTCCTTGTCATTCATTGTGCTACTTCTTGTCTAGCTAAAAAGTAAATTACTGCTGTGAATTGGAATTTTGGGAATCTTTTGTGAAGATTCCAAGGGGAAAGCAGAAGTTTTCAAAAGAAAAGTATCATGACTATTGCAAGTGGCATTTGAAAGGTATGCATTTGTATTTATTTCACACACAAGTGACATAACTGCAGAAAGTAGTAATGCATTTTGATTTTTGTTAATCAGCTGCTTATGTCCATTCTGTGCAATAATTTGATTTTTGTAATGTTGAGTTTCAGAATGCTTTTATATATGAGAGTGTCATCTTCAAAGGCACTCTGAAAACTCCACAATCAAGAGGAAAAAGAACATAAGCTGTAACTCAGGAAGTCATCATATATCCCCACCCAGCTCCCAAATGTTATAGCGATGGCTTGTTTTGGTTTGATTGACTCTTTTGCAGTTTTTAACTTTTGTGTTCATCTTTGCCCTCTGTATTTCAATCTGTTTCACCATGTTTGTTGTGGAGACCTCAGAGTACAATTAAAAATGCAAAATATGACACACTGGTTGCCTGCTAGGCTTAAATAAAGGAGTGTGTAAGCTATTCATGCCTTTATATAGCGTGTATGCAGTTGATGTGAATTTTGCTACAAAACTCTAACTGAAGTTATTAGTTTAGCCTGTTTATTGTCTTTTTTTTTCAAGTTTAAAAGAATTTTGCAATGCAAGGGTGAATGAAGGATTCACAATTACTACTGAGTTCTGAAGAAGTTAATGCAATTGGCACTTAAGATACAAATAATGACAGCCAGACAGGAATTGTTGTGTTTCTCAGGATGTGGCCTCTCTTCTTGACAGCAGCATTCCTGCCTGCCTCCCTGCCTCCCTGCCAATAAATAAATGTAAATCTTCAAATGAACTTTAAATATTGGGTTGGTGGTAGATGTTACATGTTCCTCTCTCCATTTAATAAACAATGAAATGAAATGAAATGAAATGAAATGAAACGAAGTGACTATGTGTTGCCAAGGTGTCCTTGTTCTTTGAAGAAGATGATTTGCTGGAAGGTTTGTGTATCAGATCAAAAATATAGTATTAGCGGTTCTGTCCTCATATTCCTTTCAGTTAAAATACTTATAAAACTAGGATGAATGGTTGCTTTATATTTAGGGGAGATGATGTTAAGGCTACTGGATCTATAAGCGTTTACTGTTTTGCAGCCCAAGACCCTTGTTCTGAATCCCATTGTTTCCTTCAGCCAAAATATCTATTTTAAGTTTTGATTTCACTGAGACTAAAAACAGAATAACAGACTTGGAAGGGACCTTGGAAGTCTTCTAGTCCAACCCTCTGCTCAAGCAGGAATCCCTACATCATTTCAGACAAATGGTTGTCCAATATCTTCTTAAAAACCTCCAATGTTGGAGCACCCACCATTTGTGGAGGCAAGTCATTCCATTGATTAATTGTTCTAAGTGTCAGGGAACTTCTCCTTAGTTCTTGCTTGGTTCTCCTTGATTGGTTTCTATCCATTGCTTCTTGTCTTGCGTTCAGATTCTTTGGAAAATAGGTTTATCCCCTCTTTCTTGTGGCAGCCAAGCTATATTTCAACCTTTCTTTCTGTTAAGCTATAGCCAGCATAAAAGTTTTGGAATGAAAACCTCTGCTTTGAGTTTGAACCAAAACATATTTTTCATTTTGCATAAACTTGTACTTGTTTATTCTTAGTGCACAGGCATTGTACATAGCTGTTCCCACTGTGAATTTTTTGAAAACATGGCAATGTGTATAATATTATTACATCTATTTTTATTCCTTTGGCAATGTGGAGTTCAGCTTTAGCCAGGATGGTACTTTCAATACTTGGTTTATTTCCAGATATACTTGTGAACATAATTAGGACATAACTTAAAATTCTCGAGGAAACATCCAGATTCTATTACTTCTATATTACCTATTTTGAGAGACAGCCAAAATATTGTTGAGTTATATAGTAAACAGAAAAGAGATGGACCAGATGCCTCCAAAGACTGTTCCAATTCTATGACTTCGAAAAATAAATATAATAATTACATAGAAAATACCTACAAGTATCCAACTCCTGATTTCTGAAAAAAATAGTTTTCTGACTGAAGCTAACTATTTTGGTGTGACAAAATCTGGCATTCCAGCACAGTGTCACAATAAATATTTAACGTAGTACATTGGGATGTAGGCTGAATGCCTGCATTTCAAATGTCATTGCTGGCCATATGATAAAACTTCACTTTACTGTGACCAAAAGAATTTCCTGAAAACAATGACTTCTTGTAATTTATCAAACTGTCCATGTTTTACTTTATATTCAGGGTAGGTAATAAAAGAGAAAATCAGTTAATGGTCCTGTTTTTATTGTTCATGTGTGTCTGTGGAATTCTGATGTGAAATCCATGCACTGTCCAAGGAATGGTTTGCCACAGTTGCTTTCCAGGCGTACATGATTAGTTTTGGAGTTGAGTGCTAGATAGAGCTTATGACTTTGGAAGTAGGGCAAGGTTTGTGGGAGTTTTATTATGGCAGGGGGAGTAAGAACTTGTAATGAGCAGAGGGAGAAATGATGAGAATCTGGAGGCAGACCACTCATGGAGCAGATAAAACTTATTTTTGAGACTGATTTCATTTGCTTCATTTCTCAGTAAATGTATTGGTCACTGGGTCCTCAGTTGTCCTACTCTCCAGCTGTTGCTGCTAAACACCAGATCAATGTATAGAAGATTGTTTTCATCTGTCTTACTGGTTGCATGGCACTGCCTCTGAGAGGGCACTTGGAAACATTGGGGGATTCTTTCTTGGAAAACACTGAAACGGCACTGGGAAACACTGACTGTTTCCTTCTGAAATACTCAACCTGAGTTTCAAGTATGGCACTACCCATTTCCCCAGGATGTTGGTGTGTGATATTTGTCACCTGAGAGGCTTTAACAACTTTCAGAGTTACCATGCAGATTGTAAGACAAGTGCTGGGTTTGAAGGAGCAGATAGACTGATGGCTATTAGACCCATCTGTGTGGCAGCCTATTTTATGTCAAGGAGTTGGTTGGTAATGGACTGTTAATTCTGGAGGAGTTCAATCTGCCCTTTGAGTCAGTTCCTGTTTAGGAGTTCATGACCATCACTGCAACCATGAACCTTTCCCAGATCATCAGGGACCTGTTCCACATATGCTAGATCTAGTTTATATCCTGAGACAACTGCAATTCAATTTAAAGATGGAGGACATCAACAACAGTCCTTTGGTTATTGTCAGACAACTCTCTGATTACTTTTTGACTTGCTGGTAAGATGGGACTTGTTGGCTCAGAAGCCTGCTGAGTTTCAGATGCAATTTGTTGACTCCTCCACCCCACTTGGGGTTACTTGGACAGTTCAACTTAGTCTCCACCTGGAATAACCAGGTTGCACTGACCTTAGATTGGATTGCTGCTATATGCAGTCCTTCGCTGTGCAAAACATGCTTATTCTGCACTTATTGCATCTGTTGTTGGTTAACAGCTTTTCTTACGGTGCTCCCCTTCTCCTGTAGTTCTTATCCATCCTGCAAGATCTAACAAAGTTCACATGATTTGAGTCCCATCTATCAAACAGCAACTTTTGATTGGACTGAGAAGGCATGCCTTCTCTGTCATGGCCTCTGGCCCCTGGAACAGCATCCTCCAAGATATCCAAAGAGCTAGCCACAATTTCACTTTCTTTTAGATGCACCTAACGGCATTATCTGCTTTTATGAGTTGGTTTTGCTTTCATTGTGTTTGTTCTTTTTTCAGCTATCTTTTTTCTTTTTACAATTTTGATTGTTGTTTCAACTTATGCTTTTTATGTCTCTGCCTCTCAGAGTCAATTCAAGTGGGCAGCACATAAATGAGAGAGTTTTTTTTTCAAGTTGCAAGTCTACAGTTCTGAAAATTCTAAGCAGAGAATATTATACAAAGAGTAATCAAGTCTGTTCCCAATTTTTTGTCTAACAGAGTTCTGTATGTGCGCTCCCTTTGCATAGATGCTTCTGACACTGAAGCAAAATCAGTTATTGTGGAATATGGATTCTACCTCATCCTTTGTCGATTACACAATGATAAAATTCCATAAGACAAAATATCTCACTGAAACAAATCCTAGTCAGTCTGCTTTGTCCTAATATTGACAAAGCTCATGACAACATTGCCTCACAAATTACACCCATGGTTCTACCTATGGGCTCTGAGACAAAGATTTGTAACCCAGATTTGTAAAGTGTGGTGCTGAGAAGGTAGACTATCTTTCCTAACAATGTGTTTCTCTAGGGAGATGCTAACAGAACAGTGGGTTATTTCAGAAAAGTCTTCATGCTTAATTTTTCCTGTTTGCAAAGTCTAGCTGTTTAGCTTGTGGATTTGGCTTTCTGTTTATTGTTTGTCTCTTTTTGAAGCTGCTATTTTAAATATTTTCATTTTAAAAAGTTTATTTTTTTAATGTATTATCCCTGGACCAATGTATTCATGGAGGGATGTCTTCAGGAAGATTTAAAAACTTAATATGCCAGCAACAACCACACAACTGAAGACTTACCCCTTTTTATGGGCATCATTTTTTTCTGGTGTTGTCATGATTGCCCACCATCATCCTGATATCTATAACTATGCAAAAAGAGGAGAAACTATCTTTAAAACAATGGCTTGCAAGTCCAACAGAAGAAATAAGCCAAACCATGACTAGCTAGAAGATAGAATAACTTTATTGTCACTTTGAATTGGCATACATTAAAATGAAATTTCATTGCATACAGCTCTTAAAGGGTCACCATCTCCAATATTCACTGCATAAACATGACAAAATAAATAAATACAAAATTACGCATATATCCACATATATTATATGGCACAGAGAAACAACACAGTCTAGTTCGGATATATACATGTACATGGCGAGAAAAACAAATCTTGCAAGTTCACCAGACAGATGGCATAGGGAACAAAGCTGTTACAGAATCTGGTAGTCCTCCTAGAAATAGCTCATTTTTTTCTTGGCTGAAGGCAAGTGGGAAAACAAGCCTCCAAGTTTCTTTGTTTTGGGGAGGTGTTCACCACCTGTTCTACTAGAGCTTTACAGGATACACATTTTTGAAATTGAAAAGTGGGGCTGCATTTGAGAATCATTTTGAAATGGCTGCTGATACAGAAAATAGCAGTTCAGTTATCTGACGAGAGCGGGCAATATACCCTTAATTTCTTTCTCAGCTGAGGCTTGGCCCAAAGGGCTTAGTATTTGTATTTAAAACAGGGGCAGATAACCTGAGCCTCTGTTCTGGTTTCAAGCATCCCTGAGTATAATTTCTGCCTCCTCCATGACTTTAGGTCTAATCTGTAGCAAGAGCAGTTTGTTGCTTACTCAGATGAGCAGTAAGAAATGCTTTTATTCTGGGTGCAGAAGATAGTCAGATCTAAGAGTGTGATCCTACTTTGTCTGGAAAGCACCAGGGTGGGGAAATGTGTTGTAATCTTATCATAAATTCTGATTGCAAATGGTCAATTAGCCTTCACTCTCTTTCCCTATACTATAGGTTACTCTGAGAAGAACGTTTGAGAAACTGGCAAACAAGATGGTAATTACTAATGGAAATGAAGAAGAAAAAGGAAATCAAGAGAAGGAGAGCAAGGAGGAATCCATTCTCGCCCTGCTGGGGATTATTGGAACAATTCTAAACCTTATTGTAATCATTTTTGTGTACATCTATACAACATTGTGAGTTGCTGAGGCAAACTGCTGATGACATCTGAGAGGAGACCTTGGCAAACCACTTAATGAGAACTGGCTCTATGGTATATGAAATAGTAGCAAAAGGATTGCTTGCAAAGAGTAGAGTCTGGAGCATATTACCTGAGCCAGATTGTTGCTCCATATAATTACACGGAAACTTTCTTTTTTCTCTTCCTATATTTTCATTCATTCTAGAGAAATGTCTGCAAATATGTAAATATCTGATTTGGGAAACAGTATTTCAATTCAGCCAAAGACTGGACACTATTATAATAGTGACAAATGTGTAGCATTTCTATGCCAAAATGTGTACCACAGATAGCCAGATAGCTTTCTTTCATATTTCATTACGTCGTATCATCTCTTTGGGGTTCTAGTGAGGTTGTGGCAAGTGGGCTTTTTAGCTTCAAGTGAATTTGTATGGTGCAATCACAAATGAGAAGCAGGGAGGGAAAGATGGATTCTGCTGAGTTACCTGAGCAAACAAAAGATAAAACTTTGAACAAAGTAAGTAGCAACACTTCTTTTTCATTTTCTCTTATTATCTTGACATCAGTATCCATTCATACCAATGTTTATAAATATATATTTTTAATAAATGTGCTATATTTTTAGCATGAAGTAAACTTGTTGGCCATGCTTACATTATTTGATCAACCTAAATCTATCCCATGAAATAACTGCCATCCCTTCCACCACACATTTTTCAAAACTGCATGCATAATGTCCTTTGTCTAATGTTAATGGAAGTCAAGGAGCGCAGTGAAAAATTAACTTAATATGCTGTAGACTAGCACTCAATTGAGTAGCCATGAAGGCCTTGCAAAGGTATCCAGATATCATAGTGGGTCTATACCTACAAAGACCAGAACTGTGAAAGCAATAATGTTTCCTGTGGCATTCTAACGAAGCAAAAGTTGGACTTTGGAGAAGCAAGCTGAAAAGCATATTGACATTTCTGAACTTTGGCGCAGGAGGGGATTCCTGATAAGATCATGGATTTTGTACTAATCTATTTATGTTTTATGTATGTTTTTAGTTTATATAGGTTTTTTAAAAAATATTTTTCATGACTGTAAGCCATCCAGAGTTACCTTGAGGTAAAATGGGTGGTCTTTAAATTTTATAAATAAATAAATAAAATGGTAGCCAAGGAAGCAAATGGATCATAGAACAAATCAGAATTCTCACTTAAAGCAAATTACCACATTCAAATGATCATATTTTGGACCTGTTGTGCAAAGCCCTAGTTCCCTTCAAATGGTCAGTTGAGTATTCAGACATTGTTGAAGTTCGGTTCCCATCAATCTTCACCAACATAACCAATGGTGGGAAATTAGGAAGGCACTTTGTCCAAACTTTTCAGTGGTTTTCATCTCAGAATCATTTGTCAATACTAGTGTTTCCAAATGATAATAGCTTTTCAGAGACTGAAAAGGACAAATTTCTTATCCTTTGTTATCTAAGTCTGTAAACTAGAACTTTTTGTTTGCCATGGTCAGTTTTAGACAGATTAAACCCATAGACCTATTCATTTGAAATAGCAAATTTAGATTACTGAGCTCTAGCCAACGATGTCCACACAGTAAGGAAATCCGATAGGAAATATGTTAGATGTGGAATTGTGCTCTAAGCCTTGCTGCTTTTCTGGATGCTGATAACCTGCACATTCAAAAGGGGTTGGGGTTGGATCTGAACACCATGTCCCTCCTCTTGCCTATTTTGACCTTATCTTGAAAACACTGTTGGTTCCATCACCTTATTCAAGCGTCCCAGAAGATGGGACTCTATCCATTGCTTGAACAAATTTAATGAGCAAGAAAACACCATGTCCCTTATTTAATAGACTGTCAAACATAATATTAAAAAGTTTGAATCTGTCTTCCTAACTTAAATCTATTATCCATCCTCTGCACTCAAAAAATAGAGGGCATGGTTTCTCTTTCATCTGTGGGGCATCATTTCAGCCTTTGAAACAGGGCCATCATGTACTGCTCAGTTTTATCTTCTCGGGGTTAAGTATATCTAGCTCCTTCAAAGTCTCTTAATAATAGTTTATAGTCCCCTGATTATTCTCACTATGGTTTACTGAACTTGTTCCAGTTTCTCTGAATCATTCTGCAAATGTGATGCCTAGAATAGGATGCAATAGTCTGAGGCTGACCAATACAGAATGCAATGAAATTATTACTTCCTTTGATCATGAATCTATATTTTTGTTGATACTACCTAAATAACATTTGCTCTTTTTGCAACTACATCACAGTTCTGACTCATATTTATATGCTGTTGATTTCTATCTTTTTCAGAAGCACTATTGCTAAGCCAAGTATCCTCCACATTATTCCTGTTTATTTAATTGTTTTTTTTTCCTAAGGGATGAACTTTGAATTTGTGTCTATTAAATTTCATCCTGTTATATTCAGAATATAACTTCACTCCATAAAGATCATTTTGAGTTCAGTATATATCACAATCAGTTTTGTGTCATCTGCAAATCTGATAAGCATTTCCTTCATCACTCCCTCCAAGTCTTTAATAAAAACACTGAAGAGTCAAACTCAATTTTGTGGCAGCCTATTCATTCAATTCTGTTCTTTAAATTGATAAGGAACCATTGAAATTATTGAGTTGACATGCCATTAACTTGCTAAAATCCTAGTTCTAGACCCATCTATCCAGCATTTAATTAAGTTGCTAATCAAAATGGCATGGAGTTCTCTTGCAAATGTTTTACTGAAATCAAGATATATTATATCTATGGCTTTCTCTTAATCCATTGAAGTAGTTACAAGACAAAAGAGGAGATTGTCCACTACTTTGAAATCATGCTGATTTCTGATAACTACCCTACAGTTTTCAGGACACTGTAATGGGTGTTAGAATGACCTTGAGGGACAGAAGGTAGGGTGCAGACTAGACAATAGTCAGACGAGAGATATTTCAGCTGACAGAAAGAATGTGGGTGGAGAAAGCATCTTAGAAGGAACCCTCCCCAGCTCTTTGGAAAGTAAAGGCAAGGGAAGCTTATCTATGAGTATATAGAATAGGTTCCTCCCTCAGATTTTTAAAAGAAACAATATATCCTGTCTGTACTATAAGCTCATCTGCAAATAAGTAAACCCTCTATTTTTCCCCATATTTTAATTTTCATGATTTAACTATGGGTGGCACATTGTTCATGTTTTAATTAAAAATCTGAGGATCAGTTTATCAGCAGATGAAATCATACCTGAGTATATACAGTAATTTGAAATGTATCTCCTGACTCTGATATTCTGAGCTTCTTGGTGATGCTGATGTATGCCAAAAATGTTTCCAAAGGAAATCAATCTCTGAGGGCCCAAAACTGGATCGACAAAGTCCATCATTCTAATAGTATTTATTATATTTTATATACTGTTTTAAGTAAATTAAAATTGTTAATAATTAATCATACCATTAAAGAGTCCACTAGAATTAGGTAGTCAATAAATTTAAATGGGACTTTCAAATGCAAACAGACACCTGGCCCACAATATTGTGGAAAAGAAAAAAAAGGCTGGTTCATTGATGTTGCAATACCAATGCACAAATTGAGAAAGAACTAGAAAAAATAACCAAAGATCATGATTGAACTTGACTGATTGTGGATGAATAAATCAATGGTTGTACCAATAGTAATAGGAGCCCTTGAAGCAGTACCAAAAGGGCTGCCTAGATCAGGGATGTCAAACTCAAGACCTGGGGGCTGAATCTGGCCTGTGGGGTGCTTAGATCTGGCCCATGAGGACACCCTGGATACAGCAAAGGACCGGCCTGCAGTGCTTCTGCCAGTGAAAACGGGCTCCTGAGCTCTGTGTTCAGCTGCCACGGCTTCCTGCAACCCTCTGCCAGTGAAACCAGAGCTCAGGAGGGCCGCACTGCCCCATACACCCCGGCCCCCCGAGGTCAAACACAACTCTGATGCGGCCCTCAGTGAAATTGAGTTTGACATCCCTGGCCTAGATACATGGAAATTTTGAACGTATTAGATTAACGTATTAACTGCCTATGTACTCAGAAGCTACCTTAACAGCTTTTAGGTCCTGGTTAGCTCTTAACCTGTTTTGTTTTTGCCAGTCCCAGACTGTGAATCAGATTGAAGATTAACCCTAATAATAATAATAGTAGTAGTAGCTTACATCCTGAAATACCCTTAACACTTCAAACAACAACATCTGCCTATCTTAGGTCCTTGAGAAGGACTGAATAGGTGAATAAAAATGTCAAATCCAGTCTAAACATCTGCCTGACTGTGCAGATAATAATAATAATAATAATAATAATAATAATAATAATAATAATAATAATAATAATAATAATAATAATGATGATGAT
>JANHFL010004843.1:49405-59812 GCA_032468155.1 Oxyrhabdium leporinum
AATAATAATAATAATAATAATAATAATGATGATGATGATGATGATGATGATGATGATGATGATGATGATGATGATGACGACGACTGCCCAAGCTGGAGAGAAGAAAGGCATCAGATCTTTTCTTTCTTGTGTTCTTCATTTAAATTTCATAACCCCTCTCCAAGTCTTAGACCAAAGTGGCTAGAAATTCTGAGAACTGAAATCTAACATTTCTGAAGAGGACCTAGATACGGAAGGCAGATTGAAGCATAGCTTTCTATTAGATTTAAACAACCAGCAAATAGAAGATAAATCCATAACACTTACCTCAAGTACAGCTGAGGCTGGACTTCAAAAACCTTGGGAAGAAGATTATTAAAATGTTCAAACACTTGCTGCCTTGATGAATTTACTAATAAATGAATATCAAAGATTCCTACTACAGTTTCCAAAATTCTGTACTCTACAATTTTTACATTAAAACACCTCATCAAATTCTTTGTATTATTTGCTTCTTAATCATGCCACACTGTGAAGGGCTTGACACTTTCTGCATGTACTGTTGAGCCTGAAATAAGGCTATCATACGTATGCTACAAAAGTCCACAAACACAAGAGTTGGCCCTGTGATGTATCTATTTACTTTTGTCTCATGACTGTCTTGAGTTTGGGAAACCTAAATGAAGCATAGAACAACAGTGAAAAGCTTCTACCAAGAAAGAACACATTTCAACTTTATTCCTCGTGTCAAGTCAATGCAAATAGAAAGATCTTCCTATTTCAGCTAATAGATAAGGTTCTAACATAGCAATAGCACTTAGACTTATGTACCACTTCATAGTGGTTTACAGCCCTCTCTAAGCGGTTGCCCCCAACAATTTTGGGTCCTCATTTTACCAACCTCGGAAGGATAGAAGACTGAGTCAACCTTGAGCCTGGTGAGATTCGATCTGCCAAATTGCAGGAAGCTGACAGTCAGCAGAAGTAGCCTGCAGTACTGCATTCTAACCACTGCACCACCAAGGCTCATGTTCTTCTGTACATCACCCTTACTCCAACTCAAAAGTACTGAGTATTTTGAGAGTATTAATTTTCAAAGCAGAGCCTCTATGTTATTGTCAGCGCTTTGCTGAGACAAGGTGACCTGGCCAGAATTAGGAACTTTCGCATGAGAAATAGAGAAAATCTAACTGTGGTTTTTGCAGTTGACTTGTGAGTTAGGTAGCTGAGAATTGAAGGATTTCAGTCAAGCTTACAACTGTAATGCAACCTGTATGAGCACAATGTTCACACAAGCGTCACTTTCTTAAATGCTTTTGAATGCAATTAAATTACAGCTAAGCAGAGATTTTCTGAGGGAAGGATAAGAAACTTCCACTTGGTAAGTGAAAGGAATAAAAGTTTAAAGGTTTAAAAACTTTTGGCAAAAAGCTTAAGAAGGAGTAGATGGGAGAAGTTTAAAATGGATAAATTATTCTGAAACATTTTGGGGAAGGGGGAATGCTTTCTATTGGAATTAAAACAGAGAAATGAACCTGACCTTTGTGGGAGTGTTTTCTGCCTACTATTAAAGAATGAAGACAAAGTTAATGTGAGCCAGACTGTGATGCTGATTATAAGTACAGTGTGCCATTTGAGATGAAAGTGTTAGGGACACAAGAAGACAAAATGGGGGTGGGGAAAGACAAACTGATGATGAAGTGGAAATTTTGGAGAGTAAGACAGAAATTATGGACAGAGAGCTAGAGAGAAAAAATAGATATAAATAAATAATTTGGCATTACTGTAATTGAGAAAAAGGGAATTTTTATTTGAGATTTAGAGCAAATCCAGGGGAGTCTGGTGAAGATATACAGAAACAGTTGTTAAAGCTATAGCAAATTTTCTTGATTGGGTTGAGAAGAATATAGAAGCAGAAATAAATAGGGTGTATTTGATTTGATGGACAGTTTAGGGCTTATAGACATATAGAGATGAGCAAATGGAAATTCAAAAGAATACACCTACTTTTCTGAAAAGCACAAATCCTTTTCAAAAATAGACATGATGTGGAGTTTGAAGAATTTGGCTATTGAGGTTTCTGAAATAGAGACATTACCAAAAATGTTTTCGGATCATAATTTTGTAAGTTTGGTTTACAGAAGAAAATCCAGTTCTTTCAGAGACTAAATGAAGTGTTGTTATAGAAAGAAGCAATAGTAAAGATTGTAAAAACAAATTAAAGTACTTTTTGAAAATAATTTAAATAAAGTTATTAATTTAAGAATGGTTTGGAACTCAAGTACAGCACTTATTAAAGATTATTTTATACAATATAAAAGTGAACTCAAAAAGAAGAGTCAAGAGAAGATGCTAAATATTTTGAATGAGAGAAAGAGAAAAGATGAATTAAAGACATTCCCAGAGAAGACAAGTATTTCTCAATAAATTACTGTAAGCTTTTACAACAAGAGTTATCTATGCTGACAGTAAGAAAAATGGAAATAAAAATGAATCATGTCAAGCAAAAACACTGGGAGTTTGCAAACAAACCAGGGAAATGGTTGCCATATGAATTATGAAAAGAAAAGAAAATGATATTAAAGCTACAAGAGGGAGATACTGCATTAATGGATGCAAAAGCATTTTATCATTATTATTCTAAATGGTATAAAGCAAGTGACATCTCTCTAGAAAAAAATAGATGCATATCTAAAAAAATACAGTTTGTCAAGGATTACAGAGAAAGATTTTAAGTGGACCTATGACATTAAGAGAAGATTCTGAAGATATAAAAAACATTAAACCAGGAGTGATGATCAGGTACTTATTTTAAATGTTTTGAAAATTGACTTTTACAACCTTTATAAAATACAGTGAACTTTAACCGACAGGGAAGATACCAATGAATTGGAAAGAGCCCAAAATAAAGCACTAAAACATAAAGAGGGACAAGATTTGACTGTAATAAGAAATTACAGGCTGATATCATAATTGAATTATTTCTCTCAGTTGTTTTACAATGATTCTGGCTGATAGACTGAAAATATTTATGTAGGAATTTATTGATGAAGATCCATCTGGGTTTTTATTTAAAGACAGCAAAAGAACAATCTTAAAAATATCTTGGGTATTTTGAAATATTTGGAGCAACATAATGAAAAACTGGTTTTCTTAAATGCAGAGAAGGCCTTTTGCAATTTGAATTGGGCTTTCCTGTTCAAAGTTCTGGAAGATATGAACTTTCAAGAGAACTTTATAAAACTGGTAAGATTGATTTATATTTCACAGAAAGCACAAATAATTATCAATAGAGATCTAACAAAGACTTGTGGGTTATACAAAAGGAACAAGACAAGGATGTTGGTTGTATCTTCTCTTTTTTTCGGTTCCTGAAATATTGAGTGTAGCTATAAGACAAGATG
Source organism: Oxyrhabdium leporinum (assembly GCA_032468155.1). Lineage (NCBI taxonomy): Eukaryota > Metazoa > Chordata > Lepidosauria > Squamata > Cyclocoridae > Oxyrhabdium > Oxyrhabdium leporinum. The sequence continues at coordinate 52,789 of JANHFL010004843.1, forward strand.
AGAGAAATAGGGGAGTAAAGATTTTAAAAGAAACTTATATGTTAAGAGCTTTTGTACTTTGCTTGGTGTTGGTTGGAAGATCCTTCAAAGGGAATTTGAAAATTAATGGGGAAACTTTTAAAAATGGGGTATTAGCAGGTTTTATAATCAACCAATAGAAAACAAAGATGTTAATAAAAAAACATAAAAATAGAAGCAAAGTATCTAGGCATTACTATGACAAATATGGTTTGTATATTATTTCAAAATAAATATGTTAAGTATTTAATGAACAAAGTTAAGGAAAGTTATGTTAGGGTGTGAGAAATTACAATTATCATTGCTGGGGAGAATTTCTGTGATAAAAATGAATGTCCTGCCTGAAATTATATTTTTGTTTCAATTTAAAAAATGGCAGAAGGGAGGGGATTCTGAATTCTAAATTTGCGTGGCAGAGGGAAAAAGAGAGTTAAATATAAAGTATTACAGAACACAAAAGACAGAGGAGGATTTGGTTTACATGATTTGAAAATGTTTTTTGTAGATTGATATTTGGTTTGGAGCAGGTGCTGCTGAGAAATAAAAAGCTTTTCGAGTTTGAACTCCGAAATTACATGTCCTGAGATTTGGGTGGCATGGATATTTGTGGTATGATAAAGTAAAGATTAATGTAAAGTTTAAAAGTCATTATGTTAAATGTGCTATATGGAGCATATGAAATACACATAAATCCAAGTTGTGGCAAAAAACACCTTTGTGCTCTCAACACAAGACACATTTTATAAATGAGAAATAGCAGAAAAAATCAAATGGCTAAGTTATCATGAGATTCTAGAATTGTTTGTTAAGGGGAATACAAAATTAAATCAAAGGAAGAACTGGTGTCAGAGGGGCATAACTGCCAATGGTTTCCTTATTTATAATTATTTAAAAGATTTAAAGTAGACAAAGGAGTTTATGGTTTTGAAATTTAAAACTGAGTTTGGAATGGAATTATATAGAAAAGATGAACATTAATTGTTAATATACAGTATGTAAACCTCTATTGAAATGTGAAACAGAAAATGAACAAGTGAAAAAATATTTGTTTATAATTTACAGATGGAACAATGGGAAAATATGTGGCTGTAAGGACTGAGTTTATGCTATGTTATTATTTTAAAGATAATTTTTACAAAACAACTGATATAGTATGTCAACCAGAGACATTGTTTAAAACATATAAAGGCACTTTAAATTCATGTGGTGAACAACAAGAAGGGGACATTTTATCAGGCTTGGTAGACATGTAAAAAAGCTAGAAAATTTTGGATTCAAATACATAAACTGATTCAAAGGATTTTGAAAAATAATCTACAATTGAGGCCAGAGGTCTTTCTATTGGGACCGATAGACAAACAGTTGAAAGAAGTCATGGAATTTTGTTTTTGTATGCACAAAGATGGAAAAAATTTCTAGGTTTGGGATGGACTGGCAATCTTTTGACTTGTAGAGAAGGTGTGAGAAGAATATGAGCTCCAGCCAAGCACTTGCTCCAAATCAGAGGCCACAAGCATGGGGGAAAAGAAAGAGATATATAGGTCTTAGTCCAGTAGTCAAAAAGTAAAATTGGCTGTAGAATTGTGGGGAAGCAGAGCAAACAAAGCAACCTGTAATTTTTTGTCCATATAATAGGCCTTCAAGATATAGTTGATGACCAGACTGAGCCCAAGGGAGAGGTCAAATGCATTATCACTCATGAATCCCTAGCATCCACAAGAGATCTAAGTCGAGCCCACCTTGAATTCCTTCTACTCTTATCTCTGCTAATTTCTCTTGGCTGTTAGTAGTTCAGATTCTTGTAGAGAGCTCAAGCTTACAATAAATCTTTACATCCATTTGAACTGTCTGGATCTCCTCATCTTCCTGGCACTTAACACAAGGCAGCCACTCTTATAAAGTTGTAAAGCAGACCTCTCCTTTGCATTTTTGTGGGCCAAAAGTGTCTTCTTACCACAGTTTCTGAAAACAAATATCCAAATAGCAAAAGGACAGTTAATTCAAAGTAAATCAAGACAGGGCAGCTCCAGTGTTGTACTTTAATTTTAGGGGTTAATGTGGATCTCCCTGTTCCTCAAAACTTCCCACATGAACCTTGTGTGTTTATCGCAGAGCAGAGCCTCCCATTTGGAAGAGTTTGACCTTGGTGGGGAGGAGGGGAAGTGGAAGGGTTTTCTTCAAATGAGGCTGCTTTTTGGAGAACCACTAACTGCCCTGAAAGTAATTCATGTTATTCTCTGTGCAGACAAGAATACCACCAGCATCTCATGGCCAGAAGAAAAGGACATCAATGTGGAAGTGTGAATGAGTTCCAGTTCTCTTATTCTGTCTTCTAATTGTAATGCAGGTGTGTTGATGTCAACTTTTACCAGGTTGACCAGACAGAAAACACAATCAGACAAACTAATTCTATGTTATTGTAAACCTGAATCTTGTAAGTCTGAAAGTGCAATTCTCCTGTCATCACCTTTATAGCTGAATAAAGCTATAAATGAGCCATGGTGGCACAGTGGTTAGAGTGCAGTACTGCAGGCTACTTCTGCTGACTGCCAGCTACCTGCACTTTGGCAGTTCGAATTTCACCAGGGTCAAGGTTGACTCAGCTTTTCATCCTTCTGAGGTTGGTAAAATGAGGACCCAGATTGTTGGGGGCAATAGGCTGACTCTGTAAACCGCTTAGAGAGAGCTGTAATGCACTGTGAAGCAGTATATAAATCTAAGTGCTATTGCTAATAATGTAGGGTCCCTCCTGAGCATCTTGATCCATCCCCTTTGTAGCTGCAGGCTATGCTGTCTCTTGTCTGATCAGGCAGCATCTTTCCACTTGGTTTTCTAAGGTCACCTCCACATACAATTACATTTCATCAAAGTTCAAATCCATGGAAAATACTCTGCTAATTGGATATAATTAGTTGTTTTTGGAACCTGTCCCTATGACAGGTACAAACTTTGGTTACAATTTAGAGCTGAGAAGCAACTACAAAAAATATTATAATTTGGTTTGTGTTTACCTTTTGTTCCCTGCATGCCAAGGGAAAGGCAGTTAACCTCTCTTCACTTTGGATAAGAATGCATCTTTTTCTCAGTGGGGTGCTAAGAAGCTTAATGTTGAAAAAGCACTTTGCCAACCAAGCATGGGGGAGCTATCAAAGGATACAATCTGATGACTGTGTGGCTTTGTTTGCTATTTTGTGATTCAAAGCATGCTGCAATGCAAAATGCACAACACGACAAAGGAAAGCTATCTTAGCCAGCCCAGATTCTCCCACACATAATATAAAAGAAACTAGTTTTGCCCCACAAAAGGACTAGCACTAGTACATTCATCATGGGATGGCCACATTGTTACACAATGAATGGACTATTACAGTTATAGCCCCACAAACAGATAAGCAAGGGAGGGCAGGCTTAGAGAAAAAGCTTTCCCATGCTAATATGCACTGTTTGGTGACAGCTCTCTGGAATTTGGTAAATTATTTTAAAGGCCAAGATAGATAATGTTGCAAATTTCCCCGCATATTTTGAATGGGGTAAAAAAGTATGAATAAAGAATGGAGGGAGGGAAGAGTCTTCCACTGTCACTTTATTTATTTGCAAAAAAAGAAACAAAACATTCACAGCTTTGTCAGTAATTTCCTCTTCAGAGACTATCAGATCATATATATGGGAATCATATGTGAAAAATATGCCTATATTTTCTCCCAGTTCTCTTGCATACAGTAAACATCAAAATATCCAGGCAAAGAAAAATGTTGAAAATCCTTCTCCTAAATCATAATATTGTCATATCTTTTGTCTTGTAATATACCTGTGATAAGAGATAGAGTTGCAATGGGATGTGAACTGTGAGATACTAATATTGTACTGTTTGTTCAAAGACAGCTAGCAAAATTCGCCAACAAAACAGGTCAAGTGACACCAATAGATTTTATTCCATTACTTTCCTTGTGATTTTGTAAAAACTCAGGAACCTTGGGGGGTGGAAAGACTTGCAATTTTATTTAGCTTCATCATCACTTTGTACTACTTGGACTGAGGACCTTCTACAGGCTTAGGTGAAAATGTTGAAGAGAAGCTCCCTTGTGAAGTTTTCCTTTGGGGAATCACCCTGAAATCTTTTATATTGAAAATGCTGTGGAAAAAGCCCAGTGGGATAAGTTCTCTCTTGATGTCTTTCTTTGAAACTTTAGGAAAATGCAGACAACCAGGGAAACTTTGTGCTGCTAGAGAGATGATTGTGTGACTTTGGGCCAGTCACTTGCTCTCAGCCCAACCCACCTCACAGGGTTGTGGGGAAAATAAAAGGAGGAAGGTGTGTTAGATATGTTTGCTGCCTGAAATTATTTGTAAAAATAATAAAGGTAGGATACAAACAAACAAACTAAGAATGACAATATGCCAAAGGAAAGACACTCCTTGGTCACCTCATCACGTAATAAGGATAACCATGCAATACTTTACCCATACTAATTTTATTAAAATTCTCTTATGCTTTGAACGAATTTCTAAAAACAAAGTCTGTTTAGCAAATTGAATAAAAGCTAGTAGAACAAAATGCAAGAGAACTTCTCTGTGTGCCCCTAATTCTCTCAGCCAACATGTCTGACCTACACCAATGTTAGTCACAATATACTACTCTTTTTGTACTTCCTGATCTCAATTTTTATTCTTCATTGTTAAGAGGTAGTCTGGGACTCTGTGTGCATTTGCATCTCATCTATTTATGTATTACTGATACTGAACAAGTACAAGGGTGGGGGACGACAAATCAGTCTCGAACTGCACCACTTGAATATTAATCCCAGTGTCTTTTAATTTTATTTTTATTTGCTAACCTTCTTTGGAGCTATATTTTTAAGCTAAAATCAGTGTGAAACATCTATTTTTCTTCTGAAATAAGACACACTTTTCCACCATTTTTAGGGAGTTCTCTTCATTCGTAGTTGTAGTTGATGTGATTTGTGTATGTTTATACATACAGGCTTGTGTGTGTGTGTGTGTGTGTGTGTGTGTGTAGCAGGAGGCAGAGGAAGAAATAGAAAACACACAGAATGAAAGAACAAGCCTGAGGCTGAAAAACCAGATCAAGACTTCTCATAAATTGGGTTGGAATTTTGAGCAAATAATTGGCAAATGTGCTGTAACAAATGATCCCACTGAGATGGGTGGTGAATTGAATACTCTGCAGTAAATTGAAACCTTTGAAATATGGATCCCTAAAACCTGGCTTCCCAGCCCATATTTCAATATTAAAATGTGATTATTATTATATATATTTTTGGAAGCCTGAAGCAGATAGCAGTCTGGATTCAGTTTAAGCTTACGATCAGGGTGCATTATATATTTATTTATTATATATTGATTGATTGATTCAGCTACTCCGTTTAATAACTGCTCTGGGAAGTATCGAGATGAAAAGCAAATATATATCTAAAAACAAAGAATAGCATAACAGTATCTAATTGGAGAGGGGTGGGGGGAGACAAGCATACCTTAACTGAAACATATACAATACGCCAAATGGGCATACTGGATCAACTCATTCCAGAACTTGATGAAAAAAATACCCTAATTTTCAAAACTAATTTAAAAGTGTGCAAGAGTGGGTGAGCTAGAACTCCTGGATTGTATTATTCCAAGCAGCAGATACCATGACAGAGAACATATACTTTGTAGGTCCTGTCAGATATTTTTGTTTAATGAATGGAACATAAAACACACCCACACTGCTGGATCTTTTGGGATGGTCTGAAACGATGCAAGAGAAGTGACCTCACAGCTAGCAAGCCCTGTGCCATGAAGTGCTTTATAGGAGATACTAACACCTTAAAGGTCACTAATAACAGTGAAGTTCTCATACCAGAAATAATGTTTGGGCCTAGCAAGATGCACCCATAACTGCTTGTGCAGATATATCATGTATTTCTGAAAGGCAACCCCTTATAAAGTACATTGCAGTAATCACCATCTTTTCACCAAATCACCTTTGAGAATTGAAAATTTCAACCCTAGCCATAATAAAACCTACCCACTCAAAGAAGCCTTTTGTAGATGTCAAGTTCTAACTTGATTCTATTCTTATTTTAGTTTCCGCTCCAGCACCATTCATGACATGTCACTTTTAATCAGGCTTTTTGACCTTATTGCGAGATTTTGTTCCCTAATTTTTGGGATTCTGCTAGGTTTTGCTTTTTCCCAGAGCCTCTCTAGGTTCAAACATTGTTTTCAAAATGCAGTCCCTCCCAAATTAGATACGTGTCCACTAAATATGTTTAAAGTTGCCTGTTTTCTTTCTCTTGACACATAGTGGAACAGAATGAAAATAGCCTCCCTGGATCAGACCAAAGTTCCAGCACTTTGACCAGAACAAATCTAAATAAATGAGTGACAAAAACTAAAAAGTAGTATCAGATAGAGATAATCATATTTGTTATTTCTCACCAATCTCTGATAATTTCTCTGCACTTTTTTCATCTAATAATACACTCTTCCTTGATAGCAGAATTTAATGTGAGGATATCTACATAGGTAAAGCAGTAATACTCACAGCCTTTCAAGGTAGTCCAGACAAGATGAACAAATTCTATTTCATTAAACCATTACCATTATCTGAATCTTGCAAGACTGAAAGTACATTTCTCCCCAGTCACCTCTATAGCCAAAGAAACTAGGGAGGATCCCTTCAGAGATGTCCAATAGTCACAAACTCACCCACTATTTTTTTCCAGATCCAAAACATCATTTCAATATTTTTTAAAAACAAAATAAGAATAAATATGTGATTGAGGGGAGGGAATGAAAGACTTCAAATCAGTAATTAGGTAATATTTCAAGCATTTTCATACAGGTTTTATTGTGTTTTGTATTCAAGTGTACCTATACCAAGTGGAAGGGGAGGGCAGATGAAAAGAAATAATGATTTATTAATCAAAGTAAATATAGTGGAAAGCAAGTCTAAATGAGGTCTGCTGAGCAGGCTTATCATTATGCACCCATAAGTCTAGCT
>JANHFL010004843.1:67270-80746 GCA_032468155.1 Oxyrhabdium leporinum
GAATAGAATAGAATAGAATAGAATAGAATAGAATAGAATAGAATAGAACAAATGTGATTAGACACACAAGGAATTTGACTCCGATGCATGTGTACATACCAGCAAAAAGTGATAAATCATGATCGTAATCATAAAAGTGATAAATCATGATCGTAATCATAATCATCATAAATCACAAGATACAACACTCAGTGATAGTCATAGGATACTAAATAATCAACATAAATCACAATAGGGTACTAATAAAAGCAATCAACATAAATTATGAGATACAAACAACAAAAATATAGTCATAAAAAGCTAAGAAAAAAGATAATAGGAAAGATGAGAAGGATAATAGTAATACAGCTCTACTAGGGGGTTTGACATCTCAGGGCACAAGACAGTGTTGTAGGAATTAGTTATTTAGCACAGTGATAGCGTGGGGGTATTTTTTTTTCTTTTATACAACATGCAAATGCAAATGTGGAAGATGATCTGAGAGGAAAAGTGAATGTGCATTCCAGTCTAATACATTCATTTTATGAAAATTTTAAAATTAATGTTTCATGCTTGCAAATAGCCCTAACACGCCTGCCATATGATTTATTTTAAATGAATAAATCTACATGTATTAATTGTATAAATTACATTTCCTGTTTTGAAACAATTAAATTTAGTTCCCCCAAACCTGGAGGCTCTTGTGCAAATCTCCATTAATTAAAAAATAATTAAAAATGCAGATTAAAAATCTGCATTTTTAAACTGAAGTTCACTTAGCTACTCAAGGAAAAAGAAACTGAACTAGATAGGCTTTCAACAGGTTCATTTAGGATAATAGAAATGGACTCCAGAAAAGTAGAGGCACCTTAGGCAAAGTGCCAGACTGAAGCAGACTTGCAAAAGAAAGCACAAAAAGTAAAGAGATTGTGAATAAGTACTGAAGGGGGCAAGCTGGAAACCAGTGGTTCCCAGGCTAAACAGAATTGCTATGTAACATTTTCTCCTCTACCTCCTCTGGCATCAAGAGACTGGCGAACCATCTATTAACTCTGTTAAGAAGCCTAGAGTTTAACTTCAGGGGTACAAATGCAAAGTAGTAGCAAATGATCCATTCTTACCTACATTCTCTCTACAATAGGGTCTCTAATCTAGCTGAGTTGTGTTTGTGAGTCTTTTGCTGAGTAAACCAATTCCTGAATAAGTAAAGTATCTGAAGAGTTGAAAGTTATTGCCAAATTCTGGTCTGAAACCCGATATATCACTTTGGCCCTAAAGAGTGTTTGTTTGGCCCTCGAGGAGGGGGGTTGTTAGACAATATTACTCAAAGGCTAGTAAGCATATGTACAGTAGGATTACCAGACATCCAACAAAAGGAAGATGTGTCCTTTTTATTCTCACTTACCCCCCATTTGGCAGGCATAGTCTTAAAATCAAATATTGTATGGCTTCTTGAGCATCTTTTTCTCCTCAAGCAGTTTTTTTTTCTATTAGGCAGCACTTTCCTAATAAGTGCTAATTGTAAGTTAACAAGCTCTGATCAGTGACCCTAATTAATTATTACCTTCAGGCTGATTTGCATTGCTGCCTGAAATTGACAGGACCTTAATTAGTCACCAGCTGAAAGCTTTTACCTACTAACCAGGAACACCATAGGCAAACAATTGAGGCTAGCACATTCCTCTCAATGTATTCCCATTGTGTGCCTGTTTACTCACTTGTAATCCCTTCCCCTCCAATAAATGTAGAGCAAATATTAAACAATTAGTGTGTCCTCCTTTTCCCTCCTTTATTCTCCTTTCCAATTGTCCTTGTTCTTCTTTGACTCTTCAAATATCTGGGTAGACAGGTCTACTTTATAGCCTAACCCAACTTCATATTAGCCCACAGATAGTGGTAATGGGGTTGTTCATGATTTGACAGCGTAATGACTTGTGTTAGCATGCTTCTTCTAGAAACTTCTTTGATTTTTAGTTCAGATTTTGTTGGTATCTTATCTTGAATATAAAGTTTTAAAATCTCATTTTGAAGGGAGCCGTTGGCAAGCTTAAACTAATTATGTACTGATGATGTAGTGAGGCCTCTAAAGCTAATGTAGTGACATGGAAATATCAACTTTCTTGAGAGGTGGTAATGGTAACTATACAAGGGAAGAAAATGCCAAGCTAAAAATTAAAATAGATTACTTTGGAAATGACCACCAAAGAAAATCAAGGAGAGAAACAACCTAGAACTAAGAAGAAAGGACTGAAAAAAAGCCCAGGTAGTATTCAACAATGCACAAAAAGGTGGGGAAACAGCAAACCAAGGTAGTAACAAACAAATTATATCTTTCCTAGCCCACCATATTTCTTACAGAGCTATAAGTACCCTTTTACTTAAAAACAAGCTTGCTATCTTGAGAAAGAAGACTCCACATCCTCTCCAAAGTAGGTTGAGAAAAGACAACACTTGCCCAACTCCATATTGCCCAACGAGGTTTGATATAATTCTAGTTGCCATCAGCCATACTATATTGCAGGTAACAGAAAGGAAAGGCCACACAAAAATTCTTTTCTCTAAATGACATCGAATTTAAACTTGATAAGATCATTCAAGCTCTAACAATGCTTGGTGCTAGTAGTTGCCATGTCACAACATCTAATAATGGGAAATACTCTACTAAAAACAGTCTGAAAATAAAACTTGAGTGCTGCAAAGAATTGGGCTCTGCTGTTTATCCCTTTAAATAGCTTGTTGGCTAGGAATTCTACACATCGGAAAGCAGACATAAATCTGCTAAGCAAGCTTCTAAACTATCATCCCAAGCACATAGATCTGGGTACATTTCACTTTCTGCCTAGTTTACTTGGGTTTAAAAGAATCTTGTTCATAAATCATGCAATGTACAGAATATGTTTAAAATGGCAGACTATTCAACAAAAATAGTGTTTTCTCTTCCAGAATTTTTAAAGATGCCCCAATCCAGCCTGATTCAGCTGCAGTCTCCTCACTTGCTTGAGGCTACAGCCTTCTATCTAGAAGATAATTACTACAGAAACCAATGCTTCAGGGTAGAGATAATTTTTCTCCTCCAGTGACTCATTGTTATGCTCAGTTAACAGATCTTCAGAACAGACTCCTGATTTTAAAACAAACCTTTCCATTGACATCTCTTATCCCCCAGTCAGACCTACTGGACAATAACTTAGAGGAGAGTATAACTTCCCAAATTTCATGTTCAATTCAGTTCCAAGAAGGTGAAATTATCCCTATAGGCTCACACCTACAATTAAAGCAGGATAGATTTTCTGTCACCTCTTGATATTGACCCAGATTTGGATTTGTTGATTATTTGTTATATAATAATGAAATATCACTTCATCTATTTAAAGGAAATCTACTATTTCACTTCTCACTTTTTATTCTTAAAATTTCTTTAAAAGCTGACAATAACCTAGACCTTCCTAATCAATCTCTACATACCCATTGACATTCTCAGCATTGCTGAAGCTGCTAACCATAAAATGAGAACGGGGGTCACCAAACACCCAGAAGCTGCTTATAGATGAACTAGAAGAGAGGGAACCTTCAACTGCAACAGCTACATTACAAAAATGAAAGCAGCATAACAGAGTTGGAAGGCACTTTGGAGGTCTTCTAGTTCAACTAGATCAAGCAGGAGATCCTATACCATTCTGGACAAATTGTTGTCCAATTTCTACTTAAATACATCCAGTGATGGAGCACCTACAACTTCTGAAGACAATCCGTTCCACCGGTTAATTGTTCTCACTATCAGGAAACTTCTCCTTAGTTCCAGGTTGCTTCTCTACTTGATTAGTTTCCATCCATTGCTTCTTCTCTTGCCTTCTGGTGCTTTGGAAACACACTTCCTTTGGGACTTATGGCTGGAAGATACAAAAAGACATTATGAGTATGTCCTTGTGATTCAGGACAGGTAGAAACCATCAAAAATCTGTATGATAGTTCTATATTGACAGTTTTATATAAAATCTTGAAATGCCCAAAATGCCACACTCCTGACCAGCAAAACAGGATACAACAATCAACACTGTAAACAATTTCTGTTCTCCAACATCAACCCTGAAATGACATACTAAGTTGACAGGGAAAGAATAATTTGATCAGGCAAAGACCAATCACGAACAATTGAGCCTACCTGAGTATAGATAATCAAACAGCTCAGGGTCAGAATTGGAGCATTGGCTATTTTTTAACTTTATGCTTTGGTGTGTACATGCCATGCATTATTATACTATATTTTTTCAGATTTGACAGGGATCTGTAAGAAACCATTTGGGGTAATTTTATTCTTTTATCTACAATATATTTGTATTTTATATTGCTATTTCAAAGTTTATATTATCTGGATTGCTAAAGTTCATATATTTTCTCCTTTGTTCCATTTTTTAGCCTAAGCACATCCCGCAGCATATTCTGATTGAATGTGTATTGTCTTTTAGTCAAAATTCTTTGTTGGTATGTACCTTTCCTAATTATCCTGAACAGCAATTCCCTTAAGCAGGTTAATGACCACAACCACTAGTGCAGAATTGGGTATCTCATTCGCCATTGGGTACCTAAGTTTCCTAAATCATTCCTTCCAGATCAGTATATCAAAGACTTGACCTCTTCATTTGGATTAAATCTGTCAGATTTGTTCAACCAGAAGAAAAGATGCTCTTCCCCTTTCGGACTGTGTGGCAATTCCCTAAGTATGAACTTCATTCCCAGTAAAGATGCTACCCGCTTGAACAAGTAGCAGCGGCTGACACCTGTTGAAGGTAGCAATATGCCCGCCTTTCAGTTGGCTGAGTCGCTTATTAGATCAAAACAAAACACGCTCTCGTATCCGACGACCATAGATAATTTGACTCGGGCGTCCCAGACGAGCCGTCTGCTGCCAGAAAGGAAGCGTGCATCCGGTGGCGGGGGAGACTCACGACTACATCAGTCAGTGAGTGGTGGGCAGAAGCCACCTCGCGGCTAATTTCCCCCCCCCCCACACACACACACACATTCCCTTCCTCGCAGCCTCCCTGCAAGGAGCGGCCGCTCGCCGGTTTTCTCTCGGCTCTTCCGCACTCTGATCCTCCGTGGGGAGGGGCGTGACCAACTCGGGGCGCGCAGGCAGGCGACTCCACGCGCGTCCGCGTCCTCGCCGAGACTGGAGCCTCGGCGTCGATCCTGCGGGGGCTGGTGCCGTCGCCTGTCTCGCCTGGCAAGCTTGTCGGCCGACCATGTTCCCAGAAAGCTGATTGCAGCCGGGCAGCCGCGACGGCACTGCCGCCGCCATCCCAGTGAGCTGGAATTGGTAACGCGCCCCAAGTTGGTCCTGCGGGAGGCCGCTCCCCAGCAACCCAAAGAGGCGTCCGGGTCGGGCGGCGGCGGCGGCGGCGGCGATAGCAGCCTCGCTACCAGCTTTACCATCGTCTCCAGCAGCGGCAGCGGCAGCGGCAGCAGCGGCAGCAGCTCCCAGTCCAATAGCACCATGGACCTCGCCTTCATGGCCGCGCAGGTAATTGGACCGCCAAGGGCGCTTCCTTGGGCTCAGACCCGGGTCTCCTCCCGAGCCTCCGGGCTCGCTCTTCCTCCCGCCCTTGGTGGGTGTTTGGCAGGGTAGCGAAAGAGGAGAGGAGCGGCCCGAGCTTTGACTCGGTTCCAGGCAAGGATGCCTGCCTTCGGGTGGGAAAGAAAGCAGTTGCACAAGGCCGGGTGTTTCCGATGCAGTGATGGCTTCTGCATATTTCAGACTCGGTGATTGTGTGTCCTTTTCTGGGGGAAACGGTCCGGTAATGTTTTTAAAAAAAATTCTCTTAAGTTAAACACGGAATGTGGGAGGAGATGGTGGGGGGAGTAAACAGACTTAGGCAGGTTTTGAATAAAAATATCCCTTTTAAAATACTTCGGCTAAAGAAGGTATACATTGGTATCTGTTTAGCTCTGCAAATAAATTATACTGCTGCACAATTGTTTGGTACCGATGAAAGCCTGATAAATATACAATACTTTGATTATCTTTGGTAGCATGGATGAGTAACCTTTAGCTGGACAGATCATCTGGAAGAAAATCTTCCTGGTCACTCAGAGTTGATGACAGTTTAATCAACAACACAATGAATCAACCTGAGGGGGAAGGGGGATATCCTAAACTTTCTAAATGTCTCTGTCACTAGAAATATGTAAATATATATCAACATGTAGTAAATATTAAAGCTTAATTTTCTTAGGCAAAAGAGAAAAATAACCATATGTTAATTAATTATATATTTCACCAGATGGTCTGCTGATTGACCTCAATGCCTACTGACTGAACAATAATTTCCTATTCTAGTCTTCTCCCGATGTGGTACATTTCAGGCATGCTGTGCTTGCTCTTCTATGATCACCGTCTAGCATTGCCTTGTTACCCTCCAGATCAGTTGCACTACAACTCCATTTATTTTCCCAGCTACTGTAGAATAGCTGGAGGATAAGACAATAATAAGGTGAAGGGAGTGGTAGTTCTATCCTATCTGGAGGGCATCAGATTGGGAACAGACATATTTGTTTCTTACCAAAGAAAGTTTGGGGCATAATTAACATTCTTCAAAAGACCAAAGAAATTGTCACTAGAGCAGGGCTATCAAACTCAATTCTTTATATTTATATTTTTATTTTCTAAAAACTATCTGACACAGTCTTGAAATGTAAAATGAATCTGATATGGCTTCTTGCTTTATTTTTTTAATGGTTATGAAAATGTCACTTTTGTAAAAAGGAGGATATACTTTTGTTTTATTTCGGAAAAAGGTGAATTTCAAAATTTGATACAAACTTGAGCAGTTCTACTTCCAGGTAACAATTATATGAGGTGAATTGACAAATTGAAATAAGAGTTAATAAGTTGACATAGCTTGATCACATGTGTTACGTTGTCCAGATATTTAACTATTTTGCAGTAAAATATTATATAGTAAGCTATTTCCTCTTTTAAAAATTCCAGTCTGCTCCCTCTGTAACAGCCAGTCAGGAGTCCCTAATTGTTGAGCACTATTAGTGACTATTCAGAGTTAAGATGGACCTCTGTGGGGTTACTTAGAACCCGGATTCAAAGATTCAAAGTTCCGATGGCTCCTCCCCCCCACAGTCATATAACCGCACATCAGACACTCAGCAATCAACTTCCATTTACAGCTATTTAAAATATTCCGTGGTCACATGACCATGTTTTATCATAGTTTTGCTGAAAACCAGCATTTAGTTCCAGTTTTCGGCTAAATGAGCCCATAGCAAACTATTGATTCAGTTAATGATTGCCTCGTTTGCTTTATAACCACTGTGTTTAATTATCACTGCAAAAATGATCATAAAATCAGGTTGGTCATATGGATGATTAGATTTATGACCATTACAATTTACAACTGTAAAAGGCAAGTGGTCATAACGTGAGGACCGCTACTATGCTGTTGGTTGCTTTCCCTGTAGATTTTCTTTGTTCTCCTGCAAACCTTGAAGTTTTATCAAGTCAGCTAATAAATCTGTCTTATTTCTGGTAAAATGTTTTAGCAACATAAACATTGTAAACTGAGAGCCAATGTGATGTGTTAATTAAAGTGCTAGAGTAGGATTGTGGTAAGCCAAATTCCACAGAAGCTCAATGACAGATTTTGGTCCAGTAACTTTTTCTCTGCCCAACCTACTTCCCAGGTTTGTTATGGAGAAAAATTGAAGAAAAGAGTATACCAGTGTGGGCTAGTGGTTAAGGCACAAGCTAGAAACCAGGAAACTGTGAGTTCTAGTCTCATTTTTGACATGAAAGCCCACTTGGGCCAATCACTCTCTCTTAGCCCAACTCACCTAAAAGGTTGTTGGAAAAATAGGAGGCAGAAGGAGCATTATTTATGTTTTCCACCTTGCAGTACTTATAAAGTAATAAAGATGGGATAAAGATCAAATAAATAAGTGGGATATATTGTAAATTTAATAAGTAAACTCTTTAGAACTTATTTCCCTTTAGCAGTTTGCACATAAAATCCTCTTTGCATCTTCCAAGTAAGTTAAATTAGTCTAGTTAAATTAGTAATTTATTCCAAGATGCTTTTGAGAGTCAGCATAAGATTTTGTCAGCATTATGTATTTTGTTAAGTAACTTTCATTTTCTTTCTTCACGATTCTAAGTCTATCAAGATTGGAGTGAATTATAAATTGTGTTGATCGTATCAATATATAGTTCTTGTCACCAGTAAATCTTATACTGTAGGTTGAGGACATTATTGAGTTTCTTATAGTTTTGGTTATTTGGGAGGAATGAGAAAGAAAGAATACTATTCCTCTTTGATGTGAAAACTTTTCTCTATTTCCAACCTGTGAATATTCTTAGTTATGTTGATTGCTTAGGAGAAACATCTCTAGATAGCTTGGACTTCAGTTTTGATTATCTCACATGTGCAATGGGAAGAGATCATGGAAAGCATCTGGAGAAGACTGAGTTACTTTTCAAAGGCAATTTTGGGATGGATGTGGCTTGCATATAATTTTAATTAAGGAAGAACCCAGAGTGGCTGGAGCTGCATCATATACTTTAGGGAAGTATTTTTTTTTTAATATGACACTTTGTTATTATAATAAGATTTATTGTGTTTTGCACTCAAAAACTACAGGAAATTTTGCAATTGACTCTTGGGGGAAAAATCCAGATTGAAGCATTCTTAATAGGTAGTTGTCCATCTTCCACTTAAAGGAATCCAGTGAGGTGGCCTCACCAATTCTTTTGCTGTGTGGTTCAATTCTTCTTACCCAATATTTAACTGGATGACTACCTCTTGAATAAAGGGTATTTTTCTTATGAAAGTAATCTAGCATTTCCCCCTCTTGCCTCACCTCCTTAGTAGAATATTGAACATTATTCTGTACAGCTGAGGTCTAATGAATGTTCAAAAACTACCAGTAAGGCTAAATTATTTCTTGTATATAATATAACTTTCTGTTATTTCCTTTTTTTCTTTTCCTTTTGTCTATTTGCATGTGCATTCCCTCTCCTTTTTTCTTTTTTGCTTCTCTAGTGTATATATTAAAGCAAGCAATCAAAGAAATAATATAACGAGAAACGGCATTACTCTCAGGCAGAGGATTTATTGGTAATCCAATTTGAAAGCTACTACATCACTTTATGTCTTTACAATGCAAATCCATTAATCATATTTTAGCCTCGTGTTGCATAAACTCAGCCTGTGTATAATTCAGTGTGTGAATACTGAACCCAAAAAAGTGGATTACTTAATCAGACATGATTGAGTTAACCAAAACTAAGTATGCAGTGCAAATGTAATTTATGTATTTTAATCAGGAACCTTCAGAAGAAGTTCCATGGGTAAGAATACCAAAAACTGATTAATTGGTGTAGGTATAATTTAAGATAGTGAAATAAGTTATGTATATTTTTTTAGTGGAGCTACTTTTATATATGTTTAAGCCTTTATCCAACTCATAGTCGCAATAAGGCATGCTGCACTGAAAATATATGCCTAATTGGAAGAAGCTCTTTATTTTTAATAAATATTTTCTTATATAATGAAAATTATATCTGTACTGGATGAAACAAAAATAATTCAGTGTGATTTTCATAAAGGAACTGAAGAGTTATGTAGATGTAACTGAAGAGAAAATTATCTCTTTTGAAACAAGCATGCCAGCTGCAACTAATGAGGCCTGACGTTTAAATTCTAGGTGGCTTATTTCTTAGTAATTTATCACTTGCAATTCTTTTTCAATATCCATCCTCCAATTAAAACTATAGAAGCTATTCAGATGAAATGTTGAATACTTTTCTAACTCATTGCTATACTGGCAAGATACAGAGCCCTTTAAAAACTCGTACTTAGATTGAAGTGAAATGCAATGATGTGCAAAATTAGGATGAGTGCATCAAGAAATTCACTGATGATAAAATGTGTTAGTAGAGTTTGGTCTTCGGAGGAAATGCTTCATGGCATGAAATACCTTTGGGGGTTAGTTCTAGAGGTTCTTCTAAAATACTATATTACCCAGATATCGAATATCAGTGCATGATTGATAAATCAGTGATAATTCAATCAAATGATAGCACTTTTTCTCTGCGTAGATGATCCACTTACTATATATGCTTAATTTATTACCAATTAGGATTTATCACGATATTATTAGCTGGACCTCTTCCTTCCTTTATATTATGTTTTAATACTTTTCACTCCTAACAGGGATTTAAATTCTGATTTTTATTAAGCATTTTAATCTGAGTTTTTGAGTGATAGGTGGATGTCATTATTTTCATCTCCACAAACCCATAGAAAATATATTTGATAACTGTCTGTAAACTTCTTTAGCTGTACTCTTGAAAAACCAATACATTTTTGTTAAAACATAAATTGTGCTTCCCCTCTTTCCTAACATGGATTGCTGGGTAGAAAAACTCATTTTGTGAATATCCCACCGTTTGTCAACCAAACAATATCTCAGTATAGTTTTCAGGTGTTTTTTAAAGTGATAGTGGGTTTTTTCTCTTTTACAAAGATAAATCATACTATGTACGTTTTAGTGATTTTGCTCTCTCATTTGTAAACAGCTCAGTGGTGCTGAGATGAATTATTCTAACATCAATAGCAGGTTTACCAGGTGTAATTCTTATTTGTATATATTTGTATGTATATCCTTCTACAACCTTTCAATTAGTTTTATTTGAGCCTCCTAATGCTTTGTTCATAGAACAGTAATGCATTTTTAATTTCTGAATATTTTAGAGAGATGCATTTTTTTTCTCCTCTTGACAGCTACAATCATGGTGGTTCTTCTTTTGCTGGTGCTGCTGCAAAATGAGAATGTTATGATTTTCATTCAGAATACAACCAATGTACATAGCTAGGTGACAGGATAAACACATTATGCTGGGCAATGAAAAAATACACCAAGGTTTTTAATCTCTCTGTACAGAATTATCAACAGATTGTAGCTGACAAATGTTTACATATACATACTTTACATACATCTAAATATTCCATCTAGTCTTATCAGAGAATTTTTTTTCTTGCACAAGTAAAATAAAATCTCTAGTGAATTTATTTCTGTAGCAGTAATTTACTGAGTCGTTCCCATTTAATATTAGCAAACTATGCTGCAAACCCTTCTTAAATCATTGATCACTTGGCTGAATACGTGGAAAATTCAAAGTGGAGAAGGAATGATGCCATACATACACTAAAGCTAACTTAAGAGAACACAGTTGCTATAGTCATATAATGCACATTACCCAACATTAGGCCATAGCACATTGGCTTGATTCCACATGACTTGTATCCCACAATATGATAAACTAAACATTGATTATGTATCACCAGATAATATCAATCTTATTTTACCAATTGCAACAGTCTTGAACTTATCAATCAAATAACATGTAGAGGTCAGTCTGTGTACCAGTGGTAAAGAAATAAAATATAATAGTGTGTGCAAATCATCATATAACATTTTTAATTTCACATGGTACTGTAATAATATTTAGAATCCTTCAAAGCAAATTGGAGCCCAACATGGAAAAGCTGCTTTTCAAGCTGCTTTTAGAAAAGTTCAAGACACATCAACATTATTGCCAGCAAAAGAACTGGATGGCTAAACTCTTAGAAGACTTAAGGCCCAAGGTGGAGACCAATTGTTTTGGAGAAGTCCTGTCTATGTGGTTGATAAGAATCAACATTGATTTGATGGTACATAATCAGTCAACCTCTGTATGTCCTTTTTCTAGATGATCATGTGAGTTCTACTTGTTTGTAATTCTTAGGGAATCTATAATTTGCCCTTTGGAGGGAAATGTCACTGTCAAACTTTAATCATCTATCAGTTTGATTATATACTCAGTTCAGTGCTGATATAACTTTGTCTAATATTTAAAATTGCTTTTCTACTTGTAAAGGGTTGATGAGAGGAGGTGTGCCTCATTTTTTTTCTGCTGTGGCACATGTAAAATGTGAATAATAAACCAGCAGGAGGAGCTCTGATCATGTCTTCTCAGAACCTATAGGCACTGGTGACAATGTCAATGTCCCTCTGCAGAGGGAGTAGGAGCGGATGTGATGGTTGCTGTCTTTATTCAGGCCAAAATTTGCATACGCTTGAACTACCCACTGCTTGATTTGAAAAAGTTTGTAAGTGATAAACTATAAAGGCCCTTCTAAATGTTCCAAATGTGGAATCTAATTTATGTCCAAGGCATTTATGCATAATAGTATTCCTGTAAAGAATCTCTTTTATAGTTTAAAGTTGACTGTTTAGTATAACAGTAACATAACAACAGAGCTTTCTGCTCTTATTGTCTACTTCCCTTTTCCTACTGTAGATTGGTGCCAGGTTTTATTGCTAAACTAACAATAGCAGCTATTGTAATCTACCAATTTCTTCCCTCAAATGTACCAGTTAAGAGCAAGAAACAGCTCCAATAGAATTGACAATATGCAATTATGGTATTATGGTATTTTATTTGTAAACTTTGTTTTCACGTTTTTAAAATTGCTTTACAGGGTTGATCTTAGCCTTGTAAATTCATGAAAGAATCAGCCTCTAGACTTAACCACAGGTAGTCCTCAACTTACAACCATTCATTTAGTGACTGTTCAAAGTTACAGTGGCACTGAAAAAAGTGACTAATGACCATGCTTTACAAATGCCCGTAGTCATGTGATCAAAATTCAGATGCTTGGCAACCGAGTCATACTTATGATGATTACAGTGTCCTGGGCCATGTGATCGGTTTTGAACCACATAGTCAGTGGGGAAGTCAGCTTCACTTAACAACCATGTTACTAACTTAACAACTGCAGTGATTCAAATAACTGTGGAAAAGTCATAAAATGAAGCAAAATTCAATTAACAATGTCTCACTTAACAACATAAATTTTGGGCTCAACTGTGGTTGTAAATCAAGGACTACCTAGTACAGACTCTGGAAAAATCCTTGCATTTTTGCAATAAATATACATTTGAGATTGGGAAAGAGAGGGATTCCATTATAGTTAATGCTTGCTGAATGCAGTTATCTGAATTGACCCATAAATTTGGAAATCATTATTATTCATGAAACATTATTAACATTTAAATTATATGGCTTCATTTATGTTTCTAATTTTTCTAAGTTGCCCAGTAATTGTAGTCTTTCTATAAGTCGGGGAAGAGGAATTTGTGGTATTCCAAATTCTTACATTTCTTTTTGTTGGTTGAGGCTGATGACAATTGAAATCCAACAATATCTGGGGAGGTAACCCACATAAGAGGAATCTAGAGCTAGATCTCCCCCTCATACATACAGTAACACTGACTGGAACTAGGCCCAGAAAAAAGAAAAAAAAACCCAGTGTAGAACAATGTCTGTGGAGATTCTCAGCCATGCAGGTCATGGTTGTCCCAAAGGTGCTTTTTCAAGAGGCAACTGGACTTTCTGGTTTTTCTTTGAAGACGTTTTGCTTTTCATCCAAGAAGCTTCTTCAGCTC
>JANHFL010004844.1:5342-24430 GCA_032468155.1 Oxyrhabdium leporinum
AGCCACATGATCTTGATCTATAGATAAGATAACAATTCCATTTGCATGCTTCATATAATTCCCAATCAAATCTTTAAAACATATATGATTATGAATCACCCTGGGTAGTCCTTCCTGAGATTACTTTCCATACAGAGAGATCCTATGTGGGAATGATGACTTTCCATACAAAGAGATCCCATGTGGGAATGATGCATATCTATAGGATTTGTCAAATGGTTGTAATAATATGTCTACTTTTTCAGAAACATAGTGCTCATATGGTTTCTTAGCTCAAGAGTCATCAAGACTGAAGGAACAGAATGTGTACATTTCTCATTGTAGAAAGTTGGGATTATATCCATAGATGTACAGTGCTGGGAGATACTGAAATAACCTATTGATCTATGTTGTTTTTTTTTACTGGAGTGGGCAGTTCCTCTGAGATAGGCACCTAGAGTTTGTTCCATGTGTGTTGATAATATGGTGATGTTTCTGAAAAGTGTGGAATTTGGGGTACTGAGGGGCTTTGGAGGGTTCAAGGGTAGCAAAACAAGAATACCAGACTTGAGTTGCCCATTTTTTAAAGAAATAAATTGCAGCACTGCAGTTTAGGCATCTTTTGACCAGATTTTAACAGTATAATTGAAATGCAGTGCAGCAACATCTGGTTTAGATGTTGTTCTCCAAACCTATGTTCTAAACAAACAAAACAAGATAAACTACATGTATTATGGTCACAATAAGATAAATTCAAAATGAGAATGTAACAGGCAAAGGGACCATCTATATGAGAAACATGGTAGTAAGTTCCAGATAGAGCTCATGATCAAAATAAGGTATCATTCTGTTGGACTATATATATTATTAACCATGCTGACTTACTTGGTTTGGTTCTGCTGGAGTAGGATCACTATGCAGTGAGAAGCTTGAAGATAAATGGAAATTGCAAATGTATCAGCTGACCTTGCTAAGAGATGGAGAATTAATTGCTATATAATTGTTTTATCTGCATTGTTATTATATGGAATGACTTTGAGTTATAAATTCCACCTTGCCAGTTAATGCTACAGTACTGTCTTGTTATTTATAAGAATAGCTGAACAATAATTCTGAAAAATTCGAGAAGTATTTAGACTAGATTGCAAGGATGAAATGGGTTAGCCTGGAGTAGTTTTACTTTAACCTTATGTTTTCTATGGTCCTAAGAAAAGAAAACTGTTAAAAATTATGTCTTTGCAAATTGGTTCCAAAGAAAGTCAGGCAGAAATGACTTTATAGTAATAATGCTCCTGTAGCAGTGATGGGGCCCTAAACAAAACTGACTGATCACTGAAGCCAGTTTTGATTTTTCAGAACTCAGTCATTTCCTTTCATCATCTGATCTGATTCATTCGTTAAGAGATATTATAATAGAAGGGATGCTTAATTTGATATGCACACAAGGAAGTCTTGGCTAAGTATATCAGAGGTGGTTTTACTTATATTTTCTTGCTCTCATCTGCATTCTGGATATCGGCCTAAATTTTCTGGTCTGGTTTCTGATATCATCCACTATCTTTATTGCCTGTTCCCACTTAAAGCTAGGCAAATAGTAGAAAAAAGGTTTTCATAAACATTTGCTCAAATAAATACCATAACTGGCTTATATAGTGTCCACAGATTCTTTTATTCCCTTTTGGCAAATACTGGGACAAGTATTGTTCATGAAAATACCTGACCGAAGACAAAAACCTTAAAGCATGTATCTCTGTCAGAGTATCTGCCTGACCATCTTGAAAATGCCTTTAATGTTTTGAAGCGATATACACAGGGTGCCATACTTACAGCTTAGATCATCACTGCTCTGTGGTGATATTTTAATTTTATTCATCACTTTAAGTACTGTTTTAATGGAAAATTTAAAAAAAAATCAGTAAGAATGAAATGTACAACTGAATAATTGAGCTGTCACAAGATCAATCTTTTATACGTTAAATATAAAAATGAAATAATCACAAAGATTTCATGCATATTTATGGACCTATACAGTATACAAAGCCTAAGATAGTTTCTAACGACCCTTAATTTATAAACTGACAACATGGCATTCGTTTCAAACACAAGTATCTAATTATGGTGTTAGACATACTAATTCCTCTCTATGCAAGCCTACTCCAGCTACAGTCTTAACACATCTGGAGGGAACCAGATTTGGAAAGCCTGGTATTATACTCAGGGAAATGCAAATATACTGAACAAAAGCTCTGACATGCAGTTGTGAAAGATTTGGAAGGTGCTATGATGGAGAAGATTGGTCTACAGCAGCAATGTCAAAATCACAGCCCACGGGCCAGATGCGTCCCGTGCTGGCCCCGCCCCCGCTCAGTATAGCAAAGGGGGAAAAAGTCCCTATATGTCACGTAACGCTGCCATGGTGATGCAAGTTTGACACCCCTGGTCTATGCTCTTCCCTTCCTGGATGATTCATGTGCCCTTTCCCTTCCTAGGGTGTCTAACGGGTACTTTTCTAATCTGTTTAAACACTTCATGTGTATATCCATAACTAAATTCTGACTTTTCTGAATTAATTCCCCATTAAAAATATTGGAACAAAAGATATATTTGAATACCTAATTAAATATATGCTTCTAATTATACAAAGTAGAATTCTACAAGTATTTTCCTTCTAATATTGTAATTTTTCTTAAAAAAAAATATTTTAATACATTTAGTAGCTGGAGCAGCAACGTTCTTCTTTAGCTCAGGAGGAGTAAATAAACCCAGGAGCAAATGCTGAACCTACAGATTAATCAAATGACCTTGGAAGTAAACTGTCAACGGTAATCTCAATCGCAGCCCACTGTGACAATTAAGCAAAGATATTTCATTTTGGTTCATTTTTCCAGTGACATTAATTAGTTGTATAATCCCTAATTTTATCCTCTAGCAAGTTTTGTAAAGAATTTCTCTTCACTTTATAAATATGCAATATGTTTCCTACTATAAATCAATGAATTATATGTTTTAATGGATAGATTAGAAAAATGTCAAGTCATTGAAGATATTGGCATATCATATAAAAGCAAAGTATAGTATCTAGTACAGGTGATTGAGTGTGAGTTTTATGGTAGGGATGAAAGATTTACTTACATCTTTTACACTCAGTATGTTGCTTTGATCAAAGGAAGAAATGCTTGTGGAATTTTCTGCTCATGTGCCAGAGTAAACAGTCTGTTATATATCTTGTATTGATAAGTAGGACACAACCTCCTGTTCTTAGGTAACAAAATATCTTGAAGAAGCTCTTTAGATGACTTCCAGTGTCTTCCTCAAAAATATTACATGAATATAAAGTATAAGTATATAAATAGCAATAGTACTTAGACTTATATATTGCTTCACAGTGCTTTACAGCTCTCTCTAAGTGGTTTACAGAGTCAGCATATTGCCCCCAACAATCTAGGTCCTCATTTTACCCACCTCGGAAGGATGGAAGGTGGAGTCAACCTTGAGCCAGTGAGACCCAAACTGGCAAACTGCTGACAGCCAGAAATCGGCAGAAGTAGCCAGTAGTATTGCATTCTAACCACTGCGTCACCACGGTTCTTAATATAAATAGTATAAATAACATTCAAATGTTTCAGTTTGCATCTCTTCCCATTATTCTATTTAGGATTTTGCAATTATTCTACATTATAGTGATATACAAAACAAAAAAGAAATTGCAATTCTCTATCCCAGAAAGCCATTTTAATCCAAGGATAAATGTTTTGGGTTGTTCTCATGTGTTTTGTGCTGCAAAAGAGAAGTGGTGTTCCTTATTTACACTACAAGGCAATCTTATGTACTTCAATGAGATGCTTTCAGAGTTGCAGTTGTAAGTCATATGGGCTATCTATCCAGTAATTTTCTTTATCACAATCAAACTGGCTAAATCCAGAAAAAAAGTTGCATGCTAAATAGGTTGGCCATATAAATAGATTAAATACAAAAATGTATAAGTTAAATAGTACAAGAGATTGCTCTCAGTCAAGACAATCTGCAACTCTACAGCCATCAGTCAGTTGAACTCTTTACCTAAGAAAGGACACTTTGTCTGAGACTTGTTGCAATCCTGGGTGGGTAGATGAATGTTCTCTTAATTTTCCTGCAAATGGTTTCTTACAGAAATCCAAGCAGACAGTGAGTTAGATGCGGATGGCTTCTCTACTGGAGAAAGCAGCAACTGAAATATTTTTGCCAATGACTTTTTCTCGTGCATCTTACACCATGAAAGATCCATAAAATCAAGGGAAAGTGTCTGTTTCATTACATAAAGAGATTAGGCATTTTAAATAGGTGAGCCTACGAATGGTTCAAAATGGCTATAATTAAGAGAATGAAAAAATATTTATGATTCACTGGTGTATCCATTCAAAGTAGAATTCCAAGATATTTTCAAGGGCTGATATTTAAGCTAATAATAATTACTGGCAGAAATGAGTTATCCAGAAAGATCAAATGTTATTAATTCAAAAACAGAATAGTTGTAGAAAACATAAGAAACAATTGTACCGATCAATGAACAGCACTGAAAATCCTACTTGTTCAAATGTTGTCACATATGTAATTAGAATATTGATTGCTAAATTGGTTTATTTTGTTTCATGTATATGTTTAATTGGAATATCTGTTTACCTGCTTTGTCATTGTTGATCTAGAAACTATTTATTTATACATGATAAACAATTAAGGATTGTTATTGTTTTTTTTTAAATACTAACATTAAAGTTCTAAATGGAATGTCTATCCACAGTTATTTAAAAAATAGTTCCAATGAAAGCAATATTTCCTGCTCTATACCCTTCCCATATTGCCAAGGAACAATGTTGTAGAATATAAATCAACCATATCTGGGAAGATACTTTTGTTAAAAGGCTCAATGTACATTACATGACCTGTTTACAGACAAAGAGACCTTGTAACTTTGGTAATGTAAAAAACACATTTTAAGATATCCAGGATTTTTTATATTAACTCTCTCATGTTCATAAAAACCTACATGACTGTGGCATTCATAATTAGGAAACTTTAGGGTTAAGTCAAGAATACCTATGTTAGGACATACTGCTGTGTATAGAACATTTCTTCCTGCTACTAATTTACTGTGGCATGGCATGAAGAAGATTGCATCACAATTACAGGATACAATTACAGGAATATTTTGCCTGTACTTTGGTCTGGAATAACATTTGGCTTGGTCTTAAAATCATTTTTTTGCTTCATACTTTGTCGGATTGTAGCCACAAATATAAAATAGGCTAGTGATAAAAAAAACCCAAAAAACTATTACATTTTGTGGATGTAGTATGTGTGTATGAGTCTCTCTCTGTGAATCTGTAAGAGAAAGAAGAAAGAGAAAAACGGGGGTGAATGAGGAGGGAGGTGAAGGGAGAGCTATGGCAACTTGTCCAGACATAGCTTAGCAACTTCAGCAGCCTTTCTGAATGGAAATATTCATGGTTTCACCTTGTTATGACCAAGATAGGCCTAAGCACCATACTAAATAAGTAATAACTAAGTGTGTACTTTAGTCCAAAGTTGTCATATCTGAAACATAAGGGGCTTGAGTGCAGCCCCGAAAACCTTTGCGTTCTTGCCACATTGCGGTTTGTAATGTAATGAAAGTAAATGATTGAACAAGTTTAATTTGTTAAATTTAATTATAAATGAAATCAAGTCAAAGTTAGATTTTGTTCTGGAATTCAGCCTCATCGTGCTTTCTGAAGGCTGTGATCATTTTGCCCATTAAACATTTTGTCCACCACATCACATATTAGGCCATAATCCACAGTTTATAAAACACAATGGATTCATTCATACAACATGTACTATAATGAACATAGCTACCTTCATTATTTTTGAAAGTTAGTCCTTATTTATTCTACCTGTTCATAATGTCAGGGCCCATTTTAATTTACAGCTTCATTACAAACAGTTACTGTTTTCCCATATGGTGCTTCTAGCTGAAGTAGGATGTATATTATTGCTATATGCAATTACATTTGAAAAATAAAATAGATGTTCAAATAAAATTGAGATTCTTTACAATTGAGTAAAGTCCCAGACTAGATTGGGCTTAAACTATTTTTTCATAAAGCAAAGATTTTCATTTTTTAAATGATTCTTACAGGATATTGGATTATGTATTTATTAGCTACTTCAACATCCTTTCTCAATTGAAATCTTATTTATACATATAGCTTATGTATTCTTTAATTTAATTTATATGATTGTCTTTGAGTGGCTCATATCAATAGAGAAAAATCATAAAAAATAAAATATAGCAGTATAAAATATACTGGGCCTGAGACCAAATACACACTTCATGCTATTTCATAATATACATTCCTAGCCATAGGGTAGGAAAATTGGGTCTTTAGGGCCTTCTTAAAGGTTGACAGGATGTGTCCATTTGAATTTGGGTCTACAGAGCAAATGCTTCAATAGCAGGTACTGCACACTACCTGAATTCCATAAAATGCTACTGTTTAATTAATGAGTCCTGGAATATGCCTCTCCTATTTAATCTTATAAGATAGCCAAAGATAAACAGAGGCTGAGGTCCCACAAATAGCCAGTCCCTGTGTCATGAAGAGCTTTAGAGATGATCTCCAGTACCTTGAATTGTACCCAGAAACCTATTCTGTGCAGCTCACAAGTAGTGTTATTTATGGGAGTACTGAGATTCATCGTAGCTAGTCATGATACCACAGCCTAGACCAGCTGTAACTTCCCAGTGGTCTTGTAAGTCAGATGGGAGGTAATTAGAGCAGAAGTGAATGTGAGTATGGCCTCTCAATAGGTGTAATTGACAAGATAGATTTGTATGAAGGACTTTTTAGTTGTGGCTACAACTTATTTCCCAATAGGCAGTCTACAATTTCACACTAGTTTTGCATGGGGTTGTGTGAGCTAATAATGGAAGCTCACTGGGACTATGTGGCCTCAAAATCCATAGCCACTAGCAACCAAGTGTTGCAAGGTTGAGTCTTAACTTGTTTGTCTCTACCCAGATTCCCAAAGTCTCTTCTAACTTTATCACTTGGCCAGCCAAGGTTGAGACGTATAGTAGGTATTTTCAGTCTGAGCTCCCAGATGATTTAACTATTAGCTTCATGTAGATATTAAACAGAAGCAAGGAGAGTATTCAGCTTTAAAACCTCCATAAAATAGGGCCTCTCTGTTCCCCTATCAACACTATTTGGAACTGGCCTCAGAGGAAGCAGGAGAACCACCACTGAAAAAATGTGCTTCCCATTTCCAACCTGCCTAAGCTGGTCCAGAAGGATTGATGGTATCCGAAAGGTCTTTAAGCATCAAGAAGGGCCAGGATAATAATATTACTAAAAGAAGATTAAGAACAAATGCATATAAAGTCAGAATTGATAAGAGAGCAACAGACAGCAAGTGCTGCCTCTGCAAAGAAGCTGAAGAAATAGTAGGCCACTGCAAGAAGATCGCACAGACTAAAAGCAACTGCATGACAAAGTAGCAAAAATGTTGATTAGAAAGATCTGCAAAAGATATCGTTTGCCTGCAAGCAATAATTGGAGGGATCATAAAATAGAGAAAGTTATAGAAAATGAAGAAACTAATTTCTTTGGGACTTCAGAATTCAAAGAGACAGGCACCTGCCACATAACCTCCTAGACTTAACAACTGCTAATAACAACAGACAAAAAAATATGGATAGTGGATGTGGCAGTATCTGGAGGCAGAAGAGAAAAAACTGCAAAAGATAAAATGCAAAGACAAAACACCATCAACATTGACAAAATCACCTTTCATTAATTGCAAAAAGCAGCTTTACTTGGAACAACTTACATTCTGCAGTGATACAATCAATACCTCAAACAAGAACATCTGCCTATCCCAGGTCTTAGGGGAAGACTCAATAGGAGGATAAAAAATGCCAAATCCAGTCTACACATCTGTGCAATGAACTGTAATAATAGTAATTGAAATTGAAAGATTATGGCAAAAATAGTCTTGGTTGACCCAGCAGTTATCTGCACATTGGGTGCTGTATCAAAAAATCTTAGATTTTTAGAAAAATCTTAGATATTTAGAAAATCTGCACATTGACAAAATTTCTCTGTCAATTACAAAATGCCACACTGCTTGTATCCATATATATACTGATACATTACAACAAAAATCTAGGTTCTTGGGGAAAACTTCATGCATAACTAAAGACTTGGAAGCTGTAATTTAATATTGTTGAATTATATACTAATAATTTATTTCATTTATATAATGCCTGACTCCCAATATCTTAGAATATATTACATTTATCCCAAACCTGCCAGAGATTATCAACATGTGCAACCAAGGCTGTTTCATTACTATACTCAGGCCAGTTATTAAAACATACCAACATTCACATATGTATGTTTTCAACCATTTTTTCATTTATTGCTGCTGTTTTCTAAAACAGGAAGTGTATGATGTCAGCTAGCAAGAGTCACAGCATGCATCATTGGCACTACGCACCCAATCATTGTAACTTTGATACAGTTCTTCAGTTGACTTCAGTCTGTCACTGAAGAACAAAAGTACCTACTGCCCACATAAATAACTCAAACCATAATCTGTTTTGCTATGCTCTATGCTGCTTCTTTTTTCATGCAGAGAATTCTGTGACATGACTTTTGCCCCAATTCAACTTACAATTCAGTCACAACAGATGAGCTGAATTTATTTTCAGATATGCTTACAGATTGACATCAAGATAATGCTGGCCTTCTGCTTTGCATTATTTTAAACAGGATGTACATTCAGATATGTATCAGAATATATTTTTTCCTTAACAATGGACTTATCTTTTGTGAAAAAAATCCGGAGTGGTTTCTATGTAAAGCTAAACTGTGCATTAATGCATAATGTAAAGCCACATTTTTCTCTTTTTCTTGAATTAATTATTGGTATATCGGGAACATGAATATTATCAATATTATCGACTTTTCTATAAAGGAAATGATAGCTAAACAATCTTGGTTGACTTATGCAGATTTACTGGGTATTGCTAAAGGGGAATTCAGACTAAAAACAAGAAACAAATTGGAAAAACAGAATTGTATTTGTCATTGGTTTAACTATGTACAAATGTCTGAACGATTTTAATTAGACAAAATGAATTTTGTTTTTACAGAAAAAAGTTGGACTTTGAGAGAGAGAGATGTAGTAGTAATTAGCATTTTATTGCTAACATTACAAATTGTTATTGAGAGGGAGTCATGAAGATGAATATGTGAAGATTGTATGATTAAATGGGTAAAATATTTTGTAATATTACATTGGATCAATGGGAAGTGCATATTCCAAAGTCTCTACAATCATTGGCAACTATTTACAATTGTTAATGTGACAGAAGGAGGAAACATCCAAGAAATGAGGAGTAATCTTGATTCCATGTTGCAGGGACAAGTTCAGCTCTTTTGAGCTGGAATAGGAAATAATCATGTTTATTGGACCACTATCTACAATTAAAGTTGGGGAAAGAGAGAAAAAGGGAGAATGGAGGTAAGCATAAAGCTTCAGTACTTCTGTTATGACTTCTGTAACTTGTTGTTTTAAAGCCCCCAGGAAGACTTTGTGAATTTGTGATGCCAAATGAAATATCATCCGTACTCTTGTGGTATTTCCACCATTGGAAAACTGAAATCCCATAAGAAAACCAAATGTCATATAATTTGAGTTCTATAAATATTGAAATGCAGCATTTTATGCAGAACTCAACTCGTGGGATAGGCTAACCTTTTTATGCTCATAATTATTCATTCAAGAATTTTGTAAACTGTTTCCCAAAATTTGTCCAGAAGTCATGCAAGTATGTGTAAGTATTATGAACAGGAAGACACACTTTTCTTTCCTAGAAATTCATATACGCTTTGGTGACAAATTTTAATCAGTCCATGACACTTTATACAAAATATTCAGAAACACTGTATATGAAACTGGATTTACATGCTCAACATTTGAAGTTAGAGCCTGTTGATTCCTGCTGAGGACAGTGAGATATCCACCAGCTGTTATAAAATTGCACTCTGAAACACACAGTAGAGACAATCTGCCCTTCTTACATTTAGTCTTTGAAAATTTGGATTTCAATGTTATTTTCAAACTCTCAAATAGCTAGACTCTTTTTCATGGGAGAAAACACATTCTGCCTTTTCCATCCTATCTAGGAGAACGTTTGTGTGTATGTGTGTATATGTTATATATGTGGTGTTCATAACATGTACAAGCTTCTATGAGGTTCTCAGGAGCAAATGGTTGCTCACTCTTTTCACAGAGGGACATGATGGCCCATTTGTGTTCTCCCAAACACAAGCTATTTGCTTTAGCCTTAACCAAGAACAGAAAATAAAAAGAGATATCTACATAATGTCTAGAATTCCTCAAACTATATTAAGACTTTTCTGAACGACTGTCTGCACTGAAAGCCTGAGAATGGAGGTATAGAGGTGACAGCTTAAAATTACCTGCATCAGGAGTACAAGAGCTAGGAACCATTAAAATTTCAGAAACATGCACGTCTCCACAGCTGTACGCAAAATATCAAAGTTGTTATTTTGTGA
Source organism: Oxyrhabdium leporinum (assembly GCA_032468155.1). NCBI lineage: Eukaryota > Metazoa > Chordata > Lepidosauria > Squamata > Cyclocoridae > Oxyrhabdium > Oxyrhabdium leporinum. The sequence goes on from JANHFL010004844.1 coordinate 15,926, forward strand.
AATATCTTTTTGAAGGATAGTAACATTTTCTCCTAATTCTTTGCGTAGTCCTTTTTTCTACAACCTTTTTGGGCACTAGTTTGTGTTTTTTCTTGAACAGCACTACTGTATTTTCTTCTAATTGTTGTAGTCTCCATTCTGGATTAGACATATGGACATCTGTATCCAAGCCCAAGGAGTGAATGAAGCAATGTCATACAGATAATCAGTTAATGTCTTTGGTCATTTCTTGAAAAGATTTTTTTTTCAGCCAGACACTAACAATTATAAAATTTCAATGATGCTAGTAGTATAACTTGTCAGAGTAGACACCTAGGCTATGAAAAGTAAGGAAACTGATACAACGACAAATCTGAATGAGAATTGGGATTGCCTAAATTCCTTCAGGCCATTCCTTTTCCTGTCTGAGGTTAGGATTACAAGTATAGCAGGTCTGGTTGGCCCAATTGGCATACTGTATCTTTCTGTCAAAGAAAGAAAATTTGTAGAAGATGACTCATTATTATTTAAAGAAATAAATATCGAGAGAAGATATCAATCATTCTAGGCAATGCCTGTTGGAGAAATATATTTGTGGAAAATGCTTTGTTTCTATATTTGAACTAGCCTGATGATTGAACTAGCCTCCTCCATAAGTCTTCGTTCGCTGTTGCAATTAATTTGTTTTAAGTATTTTGCAGAAGTAGTGAGTATTCTTCAATAAGTCTGACAGTTCGACAAAAGTTAAGCAGGCATATCGGATAACTCTACGTCCTTTGTAGTGGTTTATAGATTAAATGTGCCTGGCATGTTTACTTGTCTGATTTCAAGGCATGGTAGAGCATGGCATGACAAGCAGATATGCTAACGACAGGTATTACTAGGCAATGACATCTGAAATCACATCATTTCCTCTTTGATTTAGCTTTAGCAGAATGAATCACAACATCCTACACTTTAGCTTTAATCCTTGTGTAACATGAACATTGCATAATGAGGCTATTAGAAATAATAAATAAAATACTTTTACTCAACTTCCTTTGATGGAGATATTTTATCTGGAAGTACATCCCATTGAGTTCAGCAATGCAAAATAGCTAAAAATAATAGACAAGACGTTTTGGTTTGGATTCAGTTTGTATAATAGCCTTATTTGACTTAAATACATTTGATGTAACAGAGACCATGAATTATTTTTATGCTATTCTTCCCTTTATTTTCAGAATAATCACATTATTGAATGGCCCCGCTAACATGCTGTTTCTCTCAGCATCCCATTCTCTGAAGATGAGATAGAGCAGACAAAATGTTCAAAGCAAACTTCAAATCAGCATTAAGGTGCAATGATAGTGCTCTTAATAACTTGCCCATTATGTATAGTAATTGGTGAAATATGGTTAATTATTCTCAATATCTGGAAAATGTACATGTCAATCTCTTAGCATTCTTATCTCAGCTTCTGCCACTTACCAAATATGAAAAAGTGAAAGTAATACAATTTAAGCAACAGAGTACTCCTATTGCAAGACATACTTAACTGGATCAATGGGGTTGGGATTAGTATGCCAATACTAAAAAGAAGTTGGCTGATCCATGAGTTTAGGTACTTAGCTCCCCAAAGATCCATAGAGTTAAATGAACTACACTCAACCAGCTATATTACAAGAACATGACAATCTAAATAAAAAAACAAGTCTGTTGCAGAATTCACATCAAGGCCTCGCTATACAGAAACAATTAATTACTAAAGACTGACAGCATTGCTCAATTATACCTATTGCTCCCCACTAAATGAATGGCGAAAGGGCTAGGGATGTTATTATGGCTCACTGCACAGTCAACCAGATGTTCAGACTGGATTTGGCATTTTACTCTACTTTTCATATTCTTCTCGTGGACCTGAGATAGGCAGAGGTGGATATTTGATGTCTTACAGATATTGTTGAGGATGTAAGCTGGGGTGTCAAACTCAAGGCCCAGGGGCCAGATCTGGCCCATGGGGTGCTAAGATCTGGCCCATGGGTCTGCCCTGGAAACAGTGAGGGATCAGCCCGCGGTGCCTCTGCCAGTGAAAACAGAGCTCAGAAGGGCCATGTGTGGTCCTCGCAAGTTCCATTTTCACTGGCAGAGGGTTGCAGGATGCTGTCCCAGCCGAAAACAGAGCTTGCAAGGGCCGTGTGCATGGTCTGTTTTCACTGGCAGAGGGTTGCAGGAGGCAGTTACAGCCGAAAATGGAGCTCGGGAGCCCGTTTTCGCTGGCAGAGCACTTGGGCCACCACAGGAGACTCCGACATGAGTGACATCATGCTGACCCTATCCACCTGGCCACACCCACTCCAGCCCTCCGAGGTCAAACACAACGCTGATGCGGCCCTCAATGAAATTGATATACCCCAATATAAGCTCTTTCAAGTAAAGCTGCTTTTTACAATTGACTGATGGTGACCTTGTAAAATGCTGATGGTGTTCAAGTAATGCTCCAGTTGTTTTGGGATTGCACCCAAGGTTCCTATTACTTTTACTTTCCCTCCTTTTGTCACAATCATTCTATTTCTATTTTCAGGTCTTTTTATTTTACCTTCTCTAGGTCTTTCTCTTTTATTCTGTTATCTTCAGGTATTGACTATCCACTATCCAGGCATTTTTGTTTCTTATCAACAATTGTTAAGTCTGGGGTGTTAGGTATCTGTCGATTTGAATTCTAAAGTCCCAAAGCACTTAGCTTCCTCATTTTCTATAACTTTCTTTATTTTATGGTCCCACCAGTTCTTGCTTGCAGGCAAATGGTATTTCTTGCAGATCTTCAAATGCACCACTGTTGCTACTTTGTCATGCCATTATTTGTAATTAGTCTGTGTGACCTTCTTGCAGCAGCTAACCAGGTGACACACTTGTTCTTCATCTTCTTTGTAGAGGCAGCACTTGCTATCAGTTGTTGCCTTGTCAATTGTTGCTCGGTATGCCTTTGTTCTTAAGGCTTGGTCTTATGCAGCCAGAATTAGCCTCTCTGTTTCTTCCTTTCCTGCTCTTAGGCATTGCCACATAATGCTTTTTTTTAATGTATGGGGCATGTAATGCTTTGTCTTCCCATTTCTCTTTTCTGTTCTTCATTTGGTCTTTCTTGTAGGCCAGTTTGGTCTTCAGTACTTGGTAGGTCTTCCTGGTATACTGCTTCAGTGCATCTTGTTAACTGTCCTTTAGATATCCTTCCAATGCCCCCTTTCCTTTTTCAATATTCTGATGTACTCACCCACTTATTTCCCTTAGTAAGTAGTCTCTCAACATCACTGTTTGAATGAAGGACTTGATCCATTGTCATTATTTTTCTGGTCTTCCTATCCAGGGCTTTTAGTTTTGCTTGAATCCAGTCCACTATTGCAGCTGTGTATCTGGAATTGCCCAGGTGTTATATGCCTTTGTGTTATCACCTCTATATGAATTTGGACTTTAAGATCTTCTTCACTCTCTTGATGTATTGACTTCTAACCTTTTTCTTGACATCAGTGTGCTTGATGTTGTCAGCTTGAAGAATGTTCTGGTATTTGTAGTGATTATCTTCACCCTGGCTCTTGATATTTTCACTAGTTGACCAGTAATGAGTGACTGTCTGCAGGGCTTCCTGGTTGAAGGGACAACTGGTGTACAACATGAATTTGTGCAAAAGTTTTCCTTGCTACCTGTTCTTTGAATAGTAGCTATGAGTCAAGAAGGATTCCCATGTTGCACACCAGACTAGAATGGGGAAATGCTATCCCATTCAACGTCAATGATGGGAACATCCACAAACTTGGAATGCCACTGTCCTGTCCAATTCAGACCTGAATGTATATAATGAAGCATTGCTAGCACTTTTGTTCAAGGATTTCTGAAGTAACACAATTCCTGGGGAAACTGAGCTGTGATTATATTTTCCAAATGGCAACTATCACTTGTCAGAACTGCTAGCAAGGGGACCAGCCAGGGTTACTGTGTTGTGTTGTGTTGATTTGATTTGATTAAAGAGAGAGAAAAAATATCACTTGAAATAAAGGTAATTAAAAGACAGAAATGAAAGATGGTGGCAGATTCTGAACATTAACCATTAAAACATTATAACCATTATAACATTATAACCATTATAACTATCATTTAGCTATGATCTATGTCTTTGAATCAAAAAGAAAGAAAGAAAAAGAAAGAAAGAAAGAAAGACTATGTAAATAAATTGTGTATGTATGGTTATATGCATACACCACATACACATGTGTCCACACACACAAACACACACATAGAAAGAGAGAGTCACACAGCCGATCCATGCAGCAAAATGAAGAGATAGCTGATGACTAAAGCTTAAGCAGACAAGCAAAATGTAGGGCTGCCAATGTTTTTATTGGTTTTTAAGTACAACATGACATAGAAACAGAGCTGTGGAAGGAGATAAACAATTGAAGAAAACTTCCTGTGCTTAATCTCCACAGGTCAAACTTAATGGTATAAGACAAAAAAAGCCACAAAAAAGTTGGCAGGCATAGCATGGATTCCAGGTTAGCACCTTGTGCTCCCATAAACAATTTCAGTTTGGCATGGATAATGCTTTTAAAAGTACCAAACTCAAATCTTGGTTGAAAATCTTGTAATTTTAGGAAGGATTTAGGTTGACTCTCCTGCTTTATCTTATTTATTGATCAAGTAAATAAACAATGTATCATTTTCTAGTCAGTCCAGCTCTACATGATTTCATGTTTTGATGTATTTTGGACTTAATCCTATTGGTTGTTCCCCAGACATCCCTTATTCTGCTGAAGTCACCCTATTGGATATTTGCCCACCCTGCTGGGCCAAGCCTCATCTGAATATATATAAAATGTTGAATCTTTGACTGATGAGGAAGTTGGCCATCTTGAAAGGACTGATGTAACTTTGCAGCCTTGTATTCTCAATGAAAAAACATCTCCACATAATTGGAAAAAGGTGAGTCCAGGCTGAATGTAAAGAATTTTTCCCAAATTACTTTTAGCTTTATCATTATTGTGGTTCCACTGTGAGGTTATTCTTTCCATCCTCACAAACATATTGCTCTGAGTGAAAACCAGCTTCCAAAAGGCTTTCCACTGTCCCTATCTTACCCAGGCAAATATATCCCCAAGTAGGAACTAGATAAACAAAACTCAGGCAAATGTCAAAGCCTAAAACCAGCTGATAAGTCCCTCCTCTCCTATTTTCCACTTTAAAAGAGAGAGGAAATGTTTGGACTGGGAAATGCAAATATGGATAGAAGAGCACCTGCTGGCTTGTGATTTGACCAGGCCATTTGGTTGAAAGGCTCAAAGAGACAGAAGAAGGGTGATGGCAATGGCAGTTTTGGGAGTAGAGAACCAGCAGGGGAAATTCAGAGGAACAAAGGATCCCTCTGAGCACAGAGCTCATGGCTGTATCTTATTCACTTTGTATCACATTCCCCGCCACAGTGTGGAAGACAAATGGGAGGCCAGATGATGTCTGATAGAGATCAACATTACTCTAATGGGTTCTGCGCTTGTATTATGTGATAGTAGCAGATGCTCATTCAATATGGGGAGAAAACTGATGCCCATTTGCTGTCTTTGCATAATGTCCAATGGGAAGTGTCATAGTTCTGAAATGTTACCCACATCTGACCAAAATCAAGATGCCCTTTGATTTTTATATCCTAGACTGTGCTCTAAAAAACCTGATTACTTGTACTGAAATCCAGATCTCCTTTTCTAAACTGACCCCTGTAATCTCTATATAGAACAGCTTTTCAATTGTTAATGGAGCCAGAATTGATATTAACTGTTTTTTCCAGGAATGTCTTGGCTCAAAAGAATATATAGTGGATTAGATTTGAATAAAAATTCCCACATATACTATGCTGGCAAAGAAAGAAAAGAAAAGAGAAAAGAAAAAAAAACAAGCAAAAATGAGATGAAGCTGGGATCTTTCAAATCCAGGTAATGAACTTTTTTTCGTCCAATCAATTGTGTCTAATTCTCAGAGACTGTCTGGAAAAATCACTGCAGTTTTGTTGGCAAAGTTTTGAATACAAGGACCATAGGTGACATGATAGCAATGTTCTAATATCTGAGGGACTGTCACAGAGAGGAGGCGGACACCCTATTTTCCAAAGCACCTGAAGGCCAGACAAGGAATAATGGATGGAAACTGATCAAGGAGAGATTCAGCCTAGAAATAAGGATACATTTTCTGACAGTGAGAACACTCAACCAATGGAAGAGTTTGCTTTCAGAAGTTGTGGGTGCTTCATCACTGGAGGCTTTCAAGAAGACACTGGACAGCCACTTGTCAGAAACATTTTAGGGTCTCCTACTTGAACAGGGGGTTGGATTAGATGATCTACAAGGTCCCCTTCAACCCTATTACTCTGTATTCTGTAAGTGGTTTGCCACTGCCTCCTTCCTCCTTTCCTGTGATGAGCTTTAATGAGTGAGCCTAGCTTATAAGAAAAGAAGATGACCAGTGGCATGATGGAACACTGAGTTGCAGTGGCAATGGGTGCATTACTGAAAGACCTGAAGGACCAGGTTAGAGACAGAATATCATAAGGACAATCTATCTATGTGGTCTCTACCAGCCAAAAGCTGAATGGCACATAGTCAGTCATTCAGTGAATCAAGGTTCTAATATGGATGAGAAAGAACAACTCCTGTTTTTTCTCATATAATGTTATTTACCTCTATTAGTTCTTACACACCCTTTTCTCTTGAATCCCATCCATGGTAATCTTGCTTGAGGAAAATTGCTTGAGGCTCTTGACCATTTTTAATGTTCATTTCTGTATCCATTTCTATAGGATTGCATCACACTCATGTTGAAAGCATCAAGGCGCTTCTGGGTTGAAATGATTAGCCGGTGACATCACCATTGCCCGGTTGGGGGCTCCTTTCATGTCCAGTTACATATAACAGCATTATGTTACTATAACAGCATTATGAATTGGCAATTTATTTTCAATTACTTTCTTAATGATGCCTAACAAGAATTCCTGTTTTTACAACAGTTGCCCTTTGGGAAGGGAAACTCTGTTGAGCTATCCAAACAGCCAACCCATGGCAATTCAGACCTCTTAATTTGTAATTAGGATTATTTTTTTTCCTTGAATGTGCATTGCTTTATTTTTGCCTGTATTGAGTTGCAGTTTTAGGTTGATGCCTCTTTTTATCAGTTTGCAGAAATCCTTTTGAAGCTATTTGTTGTTTTATTTCTGATCATCATAACATCTATCTTACCTATTTACCTATTTTTACCACCTTTTTACAATCAAAATAACATGGTATTTCTGAGACTGACCATACATTCAGAAAACTATATCTAGCATAGAAAACACTGCCAGAGCTTCCATGATGTAAGCTATTTCTTGGAGGCAGTATATTACAAACACCAACTATGCAGCTGTTTTAATATAGGCCTCTGTTTTGGGAGAAGCACATAAACACATGCATTGCACCTTCTCTTTGCTTTTTGATTGGACAGTCTGATTTCTCACTTTGTCTCTTGTTTTCCATTTCATAGTTGGCACATTGAATTACATGAGAGCGATAGAAAGGAAAGGCTAACTGATTGTCAGGTAAGATAGCTTGCAATACTAAGGACTTGTCTGTGGGAGGGCTCAAGTTGGTCATCTTATTATTCTGCACTCCAGGTAATCGAGGGGAAAATGCAGTTCCGGAGAAGACCCAGAGCAATTCCAGATGATTAGTCTGTTTCTCAGACTTTTAATGCAGTTTCAAAAGCACATTAGAGTAATCCAAATTATTTAATTATTTTCAGATTTAACAAAGTCTTATGTAAACATGAACATTTTAAAATATCTATAGTCTATACAGTACACAAAGATATGTCAGACAAGTGCTGGTTAGCTGGTCAGTAAATCCTCCATCGTGTTCCCCGTCTCTACTGAAAACAAACACAACTTTTTACTTTTCCAGAAATAAAAGTGCATAAATTCTTTGTGTCCCTAGCACTTCCATTTTCTAGAATCCATCTTAGTTAAGCCTTAACATGTTTTATCAGTTTGTTAGCTCTTATCAAGACTAACAACCTCCTTTCCAGCAAAATATGTCAAACTTGTCATCCTTTCTCCTGAAATAGACTAGCAGACTTACAACGCTTCTCAATAAGTTGGTTATCATAATTTACACCCAAGCTGGGGTTTCATAATCAAAGTCTGCATTGATCTCTCTTATGAAATATGAGAACTGGAAATTGGAATTTTTAATATCAGGTGATTTTAAAAACATTCCTGCATAATGTTTGTTCATATGGTGCAAAAATGGGAATGATTGGTCAGCTGGGAATTCTACTCTGGAAAGTTTCTTCAGAAAGATCCAGGCAGGACTATTGTAGTCAGATAGGTATACATTCAAAACCAGAAGATAAGACAAAAGAAAGGCTCCATTCATAAACCACCCCAACGTCACTCTGTCATATAGCAATAGCACTTGGACTTATATACCGCTTCACAGTGCTTTACAGCCCTCTCTAAGTGGTTTACAGAGTCAGCAT